>WNYA01000412.1:54708-168524 GCA_019512145.1 Engystomops pustulosus
CGGCACGCTGTAATGTATTAGATGGGGCACATGTTGTATTATATTGGTATATGGCGGCCGCTGTAAATGCATTATATGGTGGCACATTGTATGTATGATATGGGGCCTATGGCGGCACGCTGTATGTATTTATTGGGGCACGTGTAGTATTATATGGTATATATGCGCCGCTGTAGTATATTATGGTAATGGCGCACGCTGTTGTGTTTATATGGTATTGGCCGGCACGCTGTCATGTATTATATGGTGGCACATAGTGTATGTAATTATAGGTATATGGTGGCACAGTGTGATGTATTATATGTATGATGCGGCAGCTGTATGTATTATATGGTGCACAGTGATTTATTGGTATATGGGCACAGTGTATGTATTTTATGGTATATGGCGGCACGCTGTATGTATTATATGGTTTATAGAATGGCGGCACAGTGTATGTATTATAATATGGTATATGGCGGCACGCTTTTTTATATATACAGAGGCTCCGGCATGTATTTTATGATATGGTTGGCACGTGTATTGATTTTATATTATATGGCGGATCGTTTTATGTATTTTGTTCTTGTGGTACTTGCTCGTGTGTATTATTATAGTGACGGTGGCACACTTTATGTATTTTGCATTGCTTTATTTCATATTAACCCAGATTGGGTCTGGTCTGACGCTCCTTGATATATACATATATGGGTGGGGGGGGGGGGGGCTCTTTCTATAGCTCCCTCAGCGCAAAAGTCAGTGTTCACCCCTGGCACCGGGGGATCCACCAGCCAGAGATGTCTACTGCGCATCGCCATCACCGGATCGAAATGAGTCTAGGGTAGGATATAATGTATATGAATGAGATACATAGGTCGTCATTATCAAAGCAAATGACAATGTGCATAACTTGTATACCAGAGTAAGGCATCTGGAAGGTATGAGTCCCCTATTGTGAAATTTTAATTATTATGTTATTGTGTTAAATTAGACATTTTGTGACTATCCATAATATCCAAAAAATAAATATATAAATAATTATTATTAAATAATTAATTAAAGTGCCCACGTCAATTAATATTATATATGAAAATAATATATATATCTCAGTGATCTCCAAAATTGCATAAAGTGGAACATGTGATCCAAACGTAAGATTTTTTCCCAACATGAGGTTTTATTGTACCAAAATTAGTTACCATATATACTCGGTATAAGTTTTTCAGCAACAAAAAATGTGCAGTATAACTGGGCATGGACTGTATGCGGTACTGGGGGCAGTGCTGTATACTACTGGGGGCAGTGCTGTATACTACTGGGCGCTGTATACTACTGGGGTCATTGCTTGCTCTACTACTGGGGCATGCTGTAATACATGGGCAGTGCTGTATCATATGACTGTGGGCAGCGCTGTATACTACTGGGGCGGTTGCTGTAGTACATACTGGGGGCAGTGCTATATACTACTGGGGGCAGGGCTGGGCTTGCTGTATACTACTGGGGCAGGCTGGACTGGCTGTATACTACGGGCGGCTGGACTGGCTGATACTATAGGTGACTGGTGGCATAATACTGGGGGGGGGTCGGTGACCAATGCATTTCCCACCCTCGGCTTATACTCGAGTCAAATCGTTTTCCGAGTTTGGGTGGTAAAATTAGGGGTCTTGGCTATACTCTCGGGTACGGCTTATCTCAGTATATCGGTAAATGTAAACAAATAAAGAATTAGTATCATGGTTATCGTAATGATCTGTACTTAAAAATGCATCATGAACCACCTAAAACCCACTAGATTTTGGGATAACTGCAGGCCTCCTGCCTTCTGTGCCTGTCATGCGCCCCTACACAGTAACGTCCGCATGGGGGTGTCTCCGTACAGGGGAGAAATTACATAACAAATTTAAGATGTTTTTTTTCTATTTTTTTAGTAACTGACGTAAATTTTAGGGCTAAATAAATGTTTTACCAACACTATGTACCTTACTACATTTCACCTACATATAGATTTAATTACTATGAATCTTAAAGGGTAACATACTTCCTAAACCTGTTCCTGATAGTTTGAGGGGTGCAGAATTGAAAATGGTTGATGTTTTTAGGGGGTTTATAATATTATATATCTCAAATTTCATTAAAACTAAAAATATCCCTAAAAAAGTCATTCTGAAATTTCCTTGAAAATATGAAAACTGATATTCGTTTGTAGCCGTGTGACTTCTAAAAGTTAACCAACTTTCAAAAATAATGAAAATGTAAGTTGACATATGGGGAATGTTATAACAGAACTACGTTAGGTTTAAAACTATCTGCCTGAATTAGTCAATATTTCAAATTTTGAAAATGCCAAATGTGTAAGGACTAAGGGTCAGTGAACACCTGGACCACTGCGGGAGATGACACAGCCCACACCTGGGCCCGGAATCTAAGTGCACCCGGTTTTCACCAGAGCTGGCCGCAAGCAGGAATGGTCTTGCTGCGGCGTACGACTATCCCATGGTGGCACCAGTTAGAGGTACAGATTCGGATGCAGGCTTGGAGTCAGGACAGACAGATAGTCAGCACTGGCGCATGAGCAAAGTCGAGGTCAGGTCTGAGGTCACAACTGGAGATCAAGCAGAACAGGAAAGGAAAAAGAACAATCACAAGGGAAGTTTCTCTAAGTCTGTGAGCTCAAAACTCCGCAGGGAATGTTGGGACCAGTTGCTTATATAGGAAACCCAGAAATGCCAGCGCCAATCAGAGGTGCACTGGCACTTAAAGTCTTTAAAGAGCCACGGGGCGCCTAGGTACGGAAGGTGCTCTCTGAAGCCAGCCTGGATAGAGCGGTGAGAGGTAAATGAGGGCTGGGGATGGGGCGCCGTGGTAGGGCCCGGGTGTGCCTGCGATCCGACCGTGGACGCAGGGACAACCATGACAACATTTTTCCAAAATTCTGCATTTTTTAAATTTTTCACTTTTTTTTTTAATAAATGCAAAACTTAATCAGCCAAAATCATTAATAAGAGACAACATGTGATGAAAAAACAACAATCTCAGTATCGCTTTGAAGTAACATGTTCAAAGTTTACCTTTAAGCAAAGCACGCAAATCAGAATACAAAAAACTGGGGCTGAGCCTTAAGCTATAAACTGACTGCGCCCCCTAGAGGTAAAGGTTTAAACAAGAAAAATTAATTATTATGCACATGAAGTAATGGGACTTAGAGGTTCTAGGCAAGTACAACTGTTTCGAGATCGGAGAGATGGTCCTAAGTTTCTAAATGTATAACAATTTTGTCATCTGTATAATAGCCTGCCTCTCGCGCTGGTCACGCAGGGACCGCAGAGAGCGTTCAAAGGGCTTAGATGCCTTTTTTACACCTATATAACATTGATTGTTTGTCATATAATTGTTTCCTCCCCTAAATCCCTTCCTCATCCAATCCCTTCCCTCCTTGGTTGAGCTTGATGGACATGTGTCTTTATTTCATCCGTATAAACTATGCTATATGATAGGAAGAGGCAGTTTTTTTGATTCAGGAGAAGTTTTTTGGTTTGGAAGATTTTATTATTTCCATAAAACTATATAAAAATATACCAATTAAATAACTTCCCTGTTTGAACATTTAGCATTTGTTTACTGGATAGTGAGGGGAAGAATAATGAACCCAGGGGGTGACTGTGCGTTACTCAATGCTTTAATAGCGGAGGTCTAGACATTGTGCAGCCGCGCTGTAATATGCTCTGGTGCCAGACACTCAGACTGTTCAGGTTCCTGATCCTTTTCTGTCGGTTCTCCTTCTGCATTTGGACCCTTGTTCCGGTTTATATGGGGATGGCCGCTCTGATGGCCGGTGCTGTACTGTTTCCATGTATGAATTTTTATGATGACTTTTTTTGCATAATAAAGATTTTGTAAATTACTTTCACGTTTTTGGTGACCTCTTATCTTCTATGTTTTTGGTTTAGTGGTTATAGTCGATTTGGACTTGATGGTGGTAAAGTTAACGGTTTGATGTTAAGTTCTTTGGACTTAACTTTTGTAATTATATTCATTCATTTCTGCTTCTATGTTTTTCTCTTGGACCAATGACACTCCATTATTTTAAACTCACTAGAAGGCCCTTTTTTTTTAACCATGCACTCTGACAGAAACAGCGGAAATTTCTGTTCCTTGAAGTAGAAAATGTTACCTTGATATTTAATTGCCTCTTATATCAAACTAGAAATACTGGTTACTCTTAATCCCACTGCTATCAAAAAATAGCTAAGGAGGAAATATTTCCTTTACTCTGAATCTGAAAAGTCATTTACATATTTCCCAGAATCCAGTGGAGCATCAATGGCTGTAAGTTTCCACACACCTGCAAGTGGCGGACTCGCAAAGTCCTCTGTATTGAGAACTCTTACTTTCCATCACGAATTTTTACTGCATTTTACACGTAAGTCCGAATAAATTAGTTTTATTTTAAGAGGGGAAATATTATATTATAGCAGAGAAATGTACCAAATTGGGCACATTCCTTGTCCATATATTGCATTGAGTTGTTGCTATAGTTTTAATGACTAAAATGAAAAAAAATACAACGTTTTGCCTTGGAAGTCAGGAAATAAACTAAACTACAGTAAAGAATACAAAGAGAGAAATTTTAAAAAAATCCTCTTTAATCTTATCCACTTTATTGTAGTTCACAATATCATGAATCGGAACCATTGTCACGGAGTTGTTTCTTCTTGGTTTTTTTTATAATAATATAATTAACTTTGTGTTGTTTTTTTGTTTTCTTGGTTTTTTATATTGTGACAATTTTTGGAAATGTTCTAACATTTGTATCATCCTCGTCCATCCTCACTTACTGTCCCGATGTATTTCTTCCTCACTAATCTTTCCTTCATAGTTTTTACTATCATCTCATGTGCTGTGCCCCGGTTACTCATAGACCTCCTTTCGACCCGAGAACCATATCGCTCAGTGTTTGGCGCACAGATTATACTTTTACTGTGATCGAGCTATAGGTGTTTGGCTTCTGGCTGTCATGGCTCTTGACCGGTAGTGGCCATCTGCCATCCTCTCCACTATCCTACTGTCATGAGGTGAGCGTCTGCCGGGGTCTTGCCATATTCGCATGGTATTCTTTTCACCTATGCATTTTTTCCATCATTTATGATGCATCAACTTGTGTTATAACAAGGTCAACCATTTTGCGTGTGATCCTGTATCGTGACGAAGCTAGCCGCGGAGATACCATGATAATCAGATTGTCACATTCTTTCTTCTCAGCTGCTTTCAATTTTCTTCCTTTTATAATAATTCTGGTTTCTTATTCTTGTATCATAATTTCCATATGAAGATCAGCACATCAGGAAGGTCTAAAGCCTTTTCTACATGCACCTCCACACACGGTGGTGGCCTTTTATTTTGGCACTGGCACGGTCACTTACTTAGGACCTTCTACAGAGGCTCATCAAACCTTCTGAAATATGTCGTCCATCTTTTAGTCTTATTTCCCAATGTGAATCCTTTTATTTACAGTCTAAAATAATCGAGAAGTCACAGGAGCCATTGTAAGAAATTGTATGGATTGCTCTGTGCCACCACACAGGGAAAGTCAGCAGTTACTTGAATTTGTTGATCCTCAATTTGAACTAGAAGTTTTTATACATATTAAGTTTTCCTTCTTGGATTTACGTTCTGAATTACTTTGGGTTGGTGTACATTGTAGCCTTTACAGTACTTTACTGTGTCATTGATGCCAGATGTTATGTCTAGATGGTTTGCTCCCTGTGCTATAAGGATAGGAGCCCACTCATCTTCGCTTCGCAGATGGGTTTATTTTTTTCCAAATGTTTATTCAATTTTTTTTTTTGTTTGCTTTCCAAGTCTTATGAAGGTGTCTTGGTTAGAGCGAAACATTACATGCATTTACTTTTGGATTGCTTTTCATCATTAAAGGGTTGTCGTCAGACTAATTAGAAAAACATAAGTGCCATGGCTCTTAAAAAAAATAAAGATTTATTTATCTTCCGGCAACCTCGGGTGTCCTGCGCTGCGGTTTCTACGGAAACACACGCTTCAATGTACCAAACGGTATATGGCGGCACGCTGTATGTATTATATGGTATATGGGGGCACGTTGTATGTATTATATGGTATGTGGCAGCACACTGTATGTATTATATGGTATATGGCGGCACACTGTATGTATTATATGGTATATGGCGGCACGCTGTATGTATTATATGGTATATGGGGGCACGCTGTATGTATTATATGGTATATGGGGGCGCGCTGTATTTATTATATGGTATATGGCGGCACAGTGTATGTATTATATGGTATATGGCGGCACGCTGTATGTATTATATGGTATATGGCGGCACAGTGTATGTATTATATGGTATATGGCGGCACGCTGTATGTATTATATATTACATGAAGGACGCCGGATGTATTTTATGATATATGGTGGCGCGCTGTATTGATTTTATATTATATGGCGGATCGTTTTATGTATTTTGTTCTTTGTGGTAACTTGCTGTGTGTATTATATAGTGAACGGTGGCACACTTTATGTATTTTGCATTGCTTTATTTTCATATTAACCCAAGATTGGGTCTGGTCCTGACGCTCCTTGATATATTACATATATGGATTGTGGAGGGGGGGGGGCGTCTTTCTATAGCTCGCCTCAGGCAGCAGAAAGGCTAGGTGCACCCCTGCCTGGAGGTCATCCACACTTTGTCTCCTGGAAAGAAGATGAGAGGAGGCCTGTGTCTCTTATCAGCCTGCGTTTTGGTGTGGGCGGACGCCCGAAGTAGAGACTGACGAGTCTGTTCCCATATAGATTTAAGGTCTTCTACCAACTCTTTTATGGCAGGAACATCAGCAGACACGGAGAGAGGTAGGGTTGGACGTAGATGTCGTCCATACACAACAAAGAAAGGAGTGGCCCTGGCAGACTCAGAGTCCAGGGAGCTTAGGAGGATTCTTGGAGAACCAGTTGCCACCCAGATGATGGTATTACCTGAGGAAGATAAAGTCCATTGCCACATGAGTCCATGGGCAGCCGGGTACCGGTAATAGCAGAAGAAGACCAGCTGGTTTAAGACAAGGTGTAGCGTGCCGCCCATCTACCATATAATACATACATCTGATGCCAACCATATACCATATAATACATACACTGTGCACCATATAATACATAACAGCGTGCCGCCATATACCATATAATACATACACTGTGCCACATATACCATATATACATACCTGTGCCACCATATAATAACATACAGCGTGCCGCCATATACCATATAATAATATACACTGTGCCGCCATATACCATATAATAATACAGCTGCTGCCATATACCATATAATACATACAGCGTGCCGCCATATACCATATAATAAATACAGGTTGCCGCCATCTATACCATATACATACAGATACACACTGTGCCACCATATAAGCATACAGCGCCGCCATTACCATATAATACATACAGCGTGCCATACCATATATACATACAGCGTTGCCGCCAATACCATATAATCATACACGGCCCATATAATACATACAGCGTGCCGCCATATTACCATATATACAGTTGCCGCTATAATACATACAGCGTGCCGCCATATACATTAATTACATACCATGTGCCGCCATATACCATATAATACATACACGTGGCCACCATAAATACATACACGTGCCGCCATATACCATATAATACATACTCTTTGACCACCATATACCATATAATACATACACTGTGCCACCATATACCATATAATACATACATGTGCCACCATATAATACATACAGCGGTGCCCCATATACCATATAATACATACACTGTGCCGCCATATACCATATAATAAATACAGCGTGCCGCCATATACCATATATTATATACAGCGTTCCGCTATGCATATAGATACATCAGTGGACCACCAGTAAAATATACAATGGCAGGTATATGTAGATATACACACACAGTCATACAGCATGTACACATATATACAGCAAATATGCAGCATATACACTCATATAGCATGCTAAACACACCGTGCCACACACATATACATATACACACACTTCTATACAATCATACAGTATATACTACACACAAACTCACCATACAGTATATACAGATTAATATAAACATATATATATATATACCCACACATCTTACTAAAAAGATAATACTTACGTGAGGCGGAGCAGGGGAAAGGTGGGGAAGATAGGGGCAGGAGGACGGGAGAGGTGGGTAGGGGATGGGGGGCGGGAGAGGAAGGGGGCGCGGGAGAGGCGGGCGAGGAGGGGACGGGTGGCGGGACGAGTGAGGGGAGCGAGGGGAGAGGGTCCAGGGCGGAGAGGGGACGGGTGAGGGAGTGGCAGGGACGCGGGACGTGGTGGAGGCGGGCCGCGGACGGAGAGGAGGGGCCGGGTGGTGGCTGCCAAAGGGTTTTCTGCGAGAGGCAGGTCGCGGACGCGAGAGGTGGCCGAGGAGGACGGGACAGCGGGCTCCGCGGGAAGCGGAGAAGGGAGGGAGACAGGGGGGTTGGCTGCGACCGAGGCGGGCCGGAAGAGGGAAGGCGGAGGACAGGGAGAGCGGGCTCGGGAGGCATGCCTGGGACGGGAGGAGGAGTGAGGGAGGGGCCTGGAGAGGGCGGGGGGGAAGTGGAGGAGGCGGGGTTCGGAGGAAGGAGGGGGGAGGCGAGGGTGGACGGGCAGGCGAGAGCGCGGGCGGCGGATGGCTACGAGGGCAGGCAGGCGGTCGAGGGCTGGAGAGGCGGTGGGAGCGGCTGCAGAGGGGCGGCAGGACGTTCACAGCCAGCTGCGGGTGAGTGACCTACCTGATGCCGCCTCGTATCCAGAGGCGCTGCCGGCTGAGGCGAGTTTCTCACTGCCTCATGGTAGGTGCCGCCCTGCCCGTTGCCTAGGAACGCTCTGCGCATGACCGGAGTCCGATAGCGCTGTCGGATTCCGAGCGTGCGCACTAGCTCCCCGGGCACCGGAGTGGGGCATGTTAAACGCCGGAGACGTGTTCGAGGTGCAGCGCCAATATACTCTCATCCGGTCAGGTAAAACATTAAATTCCGGCTCCCCAGCGTTTGTTCGTACCCCCTGAGGAACGGGGCGAAACGCGCGTGGGTTTGTCTGGGAGCTGCTATACCTACACTACAATCATGGGGGTAGACATTGGTTTCTACTAAAGTTTCACGAATCGAAAATATTAACCTAAGTAGAGGCGTGTAGGCATATATGCACTTTACTTTTCTTACTGGGGAAATAAGCAATAACTGTGATAGATTTATGGTGACATACCTTTGTTAGGGGGGCAGATACTCAGACCATTTTTTTGGTATCCTACCATTAACTCCATTGTAATGTATTTAATATATTAATGAATAAAAAAACTATATGTAATTTATTGGAGAATTGTTTGACTCCTTATTTTTTGTGGTATGTACCATTTTCAAGTAGCGGAACTCTTTAAATTTTGGTCCTATATAGTGGATGAGATCATTTTTTTGCGGGCATGTTGTGCTTTATAATAACAGTACCGTTTTTTTGTATTGATACAGTTTTTGATCACTTTTATTGCAAATGTTATGGCGGAAAAAAAATAAGGATAAAATCATTGTGATAAAAGTTACCAGTCGCTACACAGTGTATTATGGACGATTCATCGGTTGGTCGAGAAATCACTATATCATAATTATAATGATAATAATAATTATAATAATAATAATAATAATAATAATAATAATAATAATAATAATAATAATAATAATAATAATGCACGCTGTATGTATTATATGGTATATGGCGGCACAGTGTATGTATTATATGGTATATGGCGGCACGCTGTATGTATTATATATTACATGAAGGACGCCGGATGTATTTTATGATATATGGTGGCACGCTGTATTGATTTTATATTATATGGCGGATCGTTTTATGTATTTTGTTCTTTGTGGTAACTTGCTGTGTGTATTATATAGTGAACGGTGGCACACTTTATGTATTTTGCATTGCTTTATTTTCATATTAACCCAAGATTGGGTCTGGTCCTGACGCTCCTTGATATATTACATATATGGATTGGGGGGGGGGGGGCGTCTTTCTATAGCTCGCCTCAGGCAGCAGAAAGGCTAGGTGCACCCCTGGCAACGGGGGATGCCAACCAGCCAGAGATGTCTACTGCGCATGCGCCATCATCCGGATCGAAATGAGTCTAGGGTAAGGATATAATGTATATGGAATGAGATACATAGGTCGTCATTAATCAAAGCAAAAGTGACAATGTGCATAACTTGTATACCAGAGTAAGGCATCTTGGAAGGTATGAGTTACCCTATTGTGAAATTTTAATTATTATGTTAATTGTGTTAAATAGACATTTTGTGACTATACATATATATCACAAAAAATAATAATAATAAATAATTAATTAATTAAATAATTAATTAAAGTGCCCACCGTCAATTAATATTAATATTATGAAAATATATATATATCTCAGTGATCTCCAAAATTGCATAAAGTGGAAAATGGTGATCCAAAAACGTAAGATTTTTTCCCAACATGAGGTTTTATTGTACAAAATTAGTTACCATATATACTCGTGTATAAGTTTTTCAGCACAAAAAATGTGCAGTATACTACTGGGGGCAGGCTGTATACTACTGGGGGCAGTGCTGTATACTACTGGGGGCAGTGCTATATACTACTGGGGGCAGGCTGGGCTGGCTGTATACTACTGGGGGCAGGCTGGACTGGCTGTATACTACGGGGGCAGGCTGGACTGGCTGTATACTATAGGGGACTGGTTGGCTATATACTGGGGGGGTGGGTCTGTGACCAATGCATTTCCCACCCTCGGCTTATACTCGAGTCAATATGTTTTCCGAGTTTTGGGTGGTAAAATTAGGGGTCTTGGCTTATACTCGGGTCGGCTTATGCTCGAGTATATACGGTAAATGTAAACAAAAATAAAGAAATTTAGTATCATGGTTATCGTAATGATCTGTACTTAAAAATGCATCATGAACCACCTAAAAACCACTAGATTTTATGGATAATGCAGGGCCCTCCTGCCCTTCTGTGCCTCGTCATGCGCCCCTACAACAAGTAACGTCCGCATGTGGGGTGTCTCCGTACAGGGGAGAAAGTACATAACAAATATTAAGATGTTTTTTTTCTATTTTTAACTTAGTAACAAGTAAATTTTAGGGCTAAATAAATGTTTTACCAACACTATTAAACCTTACTAAATTTCACCTACATATAGATTTAATTACTATGAAGATCTTAAAGGGTTAACAATCTTCCTAAAAGCTGTTCCTGATAGTTTGAGGGGTGCAGAATTGAAAATGGTTTGATGTTTTAGGGGGTTTATAATATTATATATCTCAAATTTCATTAAAAACTAAAAATAATCCCTAAAAAAGTCAATTCTGAAATTTCCTTGAAAATATTGAAAACTGATATTCGATTTGTAGCCGTGTGACATCTAAATAAGTTAACCAGACATTTCAAAAATAATGAAAATGTAAAGTTGACATATGGGGAATGTTATACAGAAACTAAGTTAGGTGTTAAAACTATCTGCCTGAAAATTAGATCATTTCAAATTTTGAAAATGCCAAATTTGTAAGGACTAAGGGTCAGTGAACACCCTGGACCACTGCGGGAGATGACACTAGCCGACACCTGGGCCCGGAATCTAAGTGGCACCCGGTTTTCACCAGAGCTGCCGCAAAGCAGGATGGTCTTGCTGCGGCGTACGACTAGCCCATGGTGGCAGCCAAGGTAGAGGTACAGATTCGGGATGCAGGCTTGGAGTCAGGAACAGACAGATAGTCAGCACTGGCGGCAATGGAGCAAAGTCAGAGGTCAGGTCTGAGGTCACAACTGGAGATCAAAGCAGAACAGGAAAGGGAAAAAGAACAATCACAAGGGAAGATTTCTCTAAGTCTGTGAGCTCAAAGCTCCGGCAGGGAATGTTGGGACCAGCTTGCTTATATAGGAAACCCAGAAATGCCAGCGCCAATCAGAGGTGCACTGGCACTTAAAGTCTTTAAGAGCCGGCACGGGCGCCCTAGGTAGCGGGAATGTGCTCTCTGACAAGCCAGCCTGGAAGTAGGAGCGGTGAGAGGTAAATGAGGGCTGGGGGATGGGGCGCCGTGGTAGGGCCCGGGTGTGCCTGCGATCCGATACGTGGATCGCAGGGACAACCATGACAACATTTTTCCAAAAATTCTGCATTTTTAAATTTTTCACTTTTTTTTTTTAATAAATGCAAAACTTATCAGCCAAAATCATTAAAATGAAGTACAACATGTGATGAAAAAACAAACAATCTCAGTATCGCTTTGATAAGTAACAGTGTTCAAAAGTTATAACCTTATAAAGCAACGCAAATCAGAATACAAAAACTGGGGCTGAGCCTTAAGCTATAAACTGACTGCGCCCTTAAGAGGTTATAACAAGAAAAAATTAATTATTATTGCACATGAAGTAATGGGACTTAGAGGTATCTATGGCAAGTAGCAACTTGTTCGAGATCGGAGAGATGGTCCTAAAGTTTCTAAATTGTATAACAATTTTGTCAATCTGTATAATAGCCTGCCTCATGCGCTGGTCACAGCAGGGACAGCAGAGAGCTTCAAGAAGGGCTTAGATGCCTTTTTACACCTATATAACATTGATTGTTATGTCATATAGAATTGTTTCCCCTAAATCCCTTCCTCATCCAATCCCTTCCCTTCCTTGGTTGAGCTTGATGGACATGTGTCTTTATTCATCCGTATAAACTATGCTAATATGATAGGAAGAGGCAGTTTTTTTGATTCAGAAGAGAAGTTTTTGGTTTGAAGATTTTATTATTTTCATAAAACGATATAATAAAATATGACAATTACAATTCCCTGTTTGGAACATTTAGACATTTGTTTACTGGATAGTGAGGGGAGAGAATAATGAACCTCAGGGGGTGACTGTGCGTTACTCAATGCTTTATAAGCGGAGGTCTAGACATTGTGGCAGCCGGCGCTGTAATAGGCTCTGTGCCAGACACTCAGACTGTTTCAGGTTCCTGATCCTTTTCCTGTCGGTTCTCCTTCTGCATTTTGGACCCTTGTTCCGGTTTATAGTGGATGGCCGCTCTGATGGCCGGTGCTGTACTGTTTCCATGTATTGAATTTTTATGATGACTTTTTTGCATTAATAAAGATTTTTTAAAAATTACTTTACAGTTTTTGGTGACTAGCTGCTATCTTATGTTTTTGGTTTATGTGGTTTATAGTCGATTTGGACTTGATGGTGGTATAAAGTTACAGTTTGATGTTAAGTCATTTTGACTTTAACTTTGTAATTATATTCATTCATTTCTGCTTCTATCTGTTTTTTCTTGTGACCAATGACTACTCCAGTTATTTAAACTCACTAGAAGGCAATTTTTTTTTACCATGCAAATCTGACAGACAAGCAGGGAAATTTCTGTTCCTTGAAGTAGAAAAATGTTACCTTGATATTTAATTGCCTCTTTATATCAAACTAGAAATACTGGTTTACTTTAATCCCACTGCTATCAAAAAATAGCTAAAGGAGGAAATTATTTCCTTATCTAATCCTGGAAAAGTCATTTACATATTTCCCAGAATCCAGTGGAGCATCAATGGCTGTAAGTTTCCACACACCTGCAAGGTGGCCGACATCGGCAAAGTCTCTGTATTGAGAACTCTTACTTTCCATCACGAAATTTTTACTGCATTTTACACGTAAGTCCAGGAATTAAATTTATTTTAAAGAGGGGAAATATTTTATATGAGAGCAGAGAAATGTACCAAAATTGGGCACATTACTTGTGCCATATATTGCATTGAGTTGTTGCTTATAGTTTTATGACTAAAATGAAAAAAATACAACGTTTTGCCTTTGGGAAGTCAGGAAAATAAACTAAACTACAGTAAACTACAAAGAGAGAAATTTTAAAAAAATCCTCTTTATCTTATCCACTTTTATTGTAGTTCACAAATATCATGAATCGGACCATTGTCACGGAGTTGGTTCTTCTTGGTTTTACTAATAATATGAAAATTAACTTTCTGTTGTTTTTTGTTTTCTTGGTTATTTATATTGTGACAATTTTTGGAAATGTTCTAATCATTTGTATCATCCTCGTCCATCCTCACTTACGTGTCCCGATGTATTTCTTCCTCACTAATCTTTCCTTCATAGATTTATGTACTATCTCATGTGCTGTGCCCCGGTTACTCATAGACCTCCTTTCGACCCAGAGAACCATATCGCTCATTGCCTGTGGCGCACAGATTATACTTTTACTGTGGATCGGAGCTAATGAGTGTTGGCTTCTGGCTGTCATGGCTCTTGACCGGTATGTGGCCATCTGCCATCCTCTCCACTATCCTACTGTCATGAGGTGGAGCGTCTGCCGTGGTCTTGCCATATTCGCATGTGTATTCAGTTTCACCTATGCATTTTTTCCATCACTTATGATGCAGTCAACATTGTGTTATAACAAGGTCAACCATTTTGCGTGTGATCCTGTATCAGTGACGAAGCTAGCCTGCGGAGATACCCATGATAATCAGATTGTCACATTCTTCTTCAGCTTCGTTTCAATTTTCTTCCCTTTTATAATAATTCTGGTTTCTTATTCTTGTATCATAATTTCCATATTGAAGATCAGCACATCAGGAAGGTCTAAAGCCTTTTCTACATGCACCTCCCACATCACGGTGGTGGCCTTTTATTTTGGCACTGGCACGGTCACTTACTTAGGACCTTCTACAGAGGCTTCATCAAACCTTCTGAAATATGTCTCCATCTTTTATGTCATTATTTCTCCAATGTTGAATCCTTTTATTTACAGTCTAAATAATCGAGAAGTCAAAGGAGCCATTGTAAAGAAATTGTATGGAATTGCTCTGTGCCACCACACAGGGAAAGTCAGCAGTTAATTGAGATTTGTTGATCCTCAATTTGAATAGAAGTTTTTGTAATCATGATAAGTTCTTCTTGGATTACGTTTCTGAATTACTTTGTGGTTGGTGTAACTTGTGAGCCTTTACAGTACTTACTGTGCATTTGATGCCAGAATGTTATGTCTAGATGGTTTTGCTCCGTGTGCTATAAGGATAGGAGCCACTCATCTTCGCTAGATGGTTTATTTTTTTCCAAATGTTTATTCAATTTTTTTGTTTGCTTTCAGAGTCTGATGAAGGTCTTGGTAGGAGCGAAACATAATGCATTTACTTGGATTGCTTTTCACTTAAGGGGTTCGTCGAGACTAATTAGAAAAACATAAGGTGCAGGGCTGCTTAAAAAATAAAGATGTATTTATCTTCCGGCACCTCCGGGTGTCCTGCGCTGCTGTTTCTAGGTACACGCGTCATGTAAACAAACATGGCCGTGCATTAGTACTGGATTCAGCTTCCATCTGTCCCGCATTACAATGCAGTGAATAGGGACAGGTGGGCGTGGCTGGCCATGGACGGCCGAAAGCTGAGTCAGCACTGCCCTCCCGCGGCCATGTTTGTTCACATGGTGGGGGCCAGAGCACAGCAGCCACAGGACACCAGGAGGGCCCCAGAAGGTAAGTACATCTTATTTTTTTACGCAGCCCCTCCCAGCCACCTTATGTAGGCTAGGTCGACTTGGAGATTACAGCAATAGTCTCTGCCAGTTTTTGGGCAATTACAGTAATTAAATAGGTCCATGTCATTTACAAGTCCCCACCCGGCCCCTGCCTTCCCGGCTCCTCCGCCCTTTCAATGCCAAAAGTGGCATACAGGGCAGAGTAACCACACTTTTTCTGGGAAACATGAACTGGCTGGTCCAATTAACATCTCAGACTAAATAGAACTATATTAACTGCTGCCAGCTATGTTCCCATTAGAGATGATGACGAACATACTCATCCGAGCTTGATGCTCGTTGAGATTAGCGTACACGAAACTGCTCTTTGCTCGGACGAATACTTCTTGACCCCCGCTCGAGAAAATGGCATCTCCCGCCGTTTGGACTTTTGGCGGCCAGAAAACACGGCCAATCACAAGCCAGGAGACTCAAACACTCCACCCAAGCATGACGTGGTACCCTTACACGTCGATTTAGCAGTGGTTGGCTGGCCAGATCAGGTGACCCTGGAATAGACTAGCCCCTGCTATTTTCTAGCCTTAGACTACCTTATGGCACATCCTTCTTTACTACTGCCTCTTACACGTATATGAACTTCGATTGTTTTAGGCGGCTTTTCATGTCCCACCACTTATTCATCCACTTTGCATGTGGGGTTCTTTGTCACTTCATCAACATCAGCATTGACCACTAGAGGTCTCTTTTAGTCCTTGGGTCCTATGACCCCTATCTAGTTTCACTATATATAGTCTTTTTGCACACGACTTGGCTAATTGCACCTCATCTCCATGTGATTCATTTTTTTTAAAATTCCTCTTATACTGAGCATTTTTTCACTTTCATGCACATTGGTATGTGCCTGAAACTGCCATATACACTTGTTGGTTCACGCGGTTCTGGATATTGGGCATATTTAAACAGCACAAAAGCACAAATGTGTTCCTGCATTATTTTACTTTGTTTACAGCATTTTTTTAATTCTTAAACAGACTCACTGCCAATATTCTCTCTGGAGCCTCTCTCAACCTGAGGGGAACACCCAGCGGAAGAACATCCTTGTTAATTCGTGGTCGTCTGATGAACATTACCTGTGCAGGCCCTAATTGGTCTTTTTCTGTGCATAAATCTTTTTCCATTTAGGTATTGGACTCTGTCTCAATTGCTCACACCCCAGAATTTTTTTTTTTTTTTTTTTCCGGGTAAAATTTGTGTTAATACCTTTTTTATTGTAAGAATTTTGTTGTATAACACACTTGTGTATTATTACCTGAACCTTGTTGGTTTACAAATACATACATAGAATGTTTGGTAGAATGTAAGTCATTAGCTCACCTTGATAGTGTACGATTAAGCTATAATGATGTATATGTTTATATCCTACGCCTTTATACATGCATGATTGTAGACATTCCGAATGGTTACGCCTTTTTTGTAGCATCGGTATCACCTAGCAAAACCAGTCAACCGAGCTATGCTATACCTCAATACCTCGGCCGAGGATTCGCATGCGCCACTAGCTATTAAGATGTGACACTGAGTGTGCGTACACTTCCGTTTACCGGCACACTACTTCCGGTTGTGAGCCTTCCGTTTACCGCCAAACTACTTCCGGTCGCGGACCACCAGAACACACATTCCTGGAATGTCTCTACAGTGTCATATAAGTGAGCTCTCACTCTTAGAGGTTACAGACCCCTGAGGAAGTCGCGGCTAGCGACGATACGCGTGGGAACCTCCCACCCTATCACTTCTAGGGTTAGTATGGGCATTGTCACCTTTGTTTGACCACTGTTTCTCCCGGGTGTTGGGCCGGATTGGAGCCCAGCCCAGCTTGTCTTAGAGGTGTAGTTGACAATCACACTTTTTTTGCACTTGCACTTTAACGTTGTTTCCATTTTGGCCTCGTTACATTGACAGCTGTGGGTTTTTTTGGCAGACAGGCATTTATTATTGCGTATATGTATTTATTTGTATTGTGTTTGTGGTCAACAATTTGATACAGAATAGGAATTTCTCTCTTGCACCTTGTATACGACTTTATACCTATTGTTAGGGGGGTGGGTGGATTGGAGCCACTGCTTCGTCCATCCAGTGTGTTTTTTTGTGTACTTATGTACTTTTAATTGTTTTAACCCTTGTGTAGTTGTAAAATTTATGAATAATAAAGATTATTTTGTACCTTATTTTCGGTCCATTTAGCACACTTCTTTTCCTTCCATTTTTAGTAGACTAGCCCCTGCCCGCACTGCGGATCATTCTCTGTCTGGATTGCCGCTAGGGAGAGAGCTGCTGCTGGTCAGGGAAAGCGTTAGGCTGTTCTATAGAATAGTGTTGGCAGGAGTGATTCTACAAGAACCCAACAGCCCTTCTTAGGGCTACAATAACGTTATACATTTTTTTTATTTGCTTGGGCTGTGGGCTTTGTGGCACTAGTAGTGCAGCTAGTACAATATGTGAGGAATTTGCTGGGAGACTTGCGACCGTGTGTCTTCTGATTTATTTTTTTTACGTTTATTTCTTTTTTATAACTCAAAGTAACGTGCCAAAGCAGTGTGCTTTCAGTGTAGGCTAGAAAATAGCCATAGGAGAACCCCAACGGCCTTATTTAGGCCTACATAGCATTATATATTTTTTTTTGTTTGCTTGTGGCTGGGCTTGCTGCTATTAGTAGTGCAGCTAGTACCATATTGTGAGAATTGCTGGGAGACTTGCGACTGTTGTGTTAGCTCTTATGACACGCACATCCACCTCAAACGCCGAATGGGAAAATTTATTAGGGGTTTGATTAGATTAGGCAGAGTCTGCTGATTATTTTTTTTTACGTTTATTTCTTTTTATAACTAAAAGTAATCAGGCACAGCACCAAAATCCATGTGTGTGTCAGGTAGGTATAGGTTAGAAACTAGCCATAGCAATAGATAGCATCGTTTTGTTTAAACAAAAAAAAAAAACACAAAAATAAATTGAAAGTTTACACTTTCAATTTGGAAAATGTTTAACCGAGGGCTGGGGTAGAGACAAGGGCGTGGACGTGGGCGTCCAACTACTGCAGGGTCAGAGGCCGTGGTCCTGGCGGGGTGAGACACCACCTGCTGATGAGGGAGCAGGGGGAACGCCGCAGAGCTACACTCCCTAGGTTCATCATTTCTCAAGTTACTGGGACTCGTGGTAGAGCACTGTTGAGGCCAGAACAGTGGAAGAGGTGATGTCGTGGAGTTGCGGACAATGCTTCTAGCCATTTGTCCACCAGTCAGTCTTCCACGCAGTCCACCCATGTCACGAAATCAGCACTCCTCCGCTCCTCCACCTAGCCTCCTTCCCCCCGTCTGCCCATCCCAGCAAATTGGCATTTTAACCGGCATACTCTAAGGAACGTTTTCGGACCCTTCCCACGTCACAAACCACTTGTCGGTTGCTGCTGAGCAATTTCCGATGCCCAGGTTTCCACGTTCGCAGTCTGTGGGTGATGATTGACTTATTGACGTGAGTGAAGAAGTGTGTAAGAGGGTCGGACGATGAGAGACACGGACAGTGGTGAAGTTGTTTTGTCAGGCAGGAAGTACGAGGGGGGGGCGAGATGAGGGATCGAGGATGATGAGGTGAGCAACCCAAGCTGGGTTGAGAGGCCGGAGGAACACGTGCTTCTGAGATGGAGGAGAGTTCCTCGACCAGAACAGGTTGGAAGAGGCAGTGGTGGGGCCAGACGGAGAGGCGGGCCAGAGCTGGTGCATCAGAGCAAATGCTTCCCGTAGTCAACTCCTGGTGGCGAGGGCTAGATTTTCAGAGTCCTGGAGGTTCTTAAGAAACACTGGATGACCGACGGATTGTGTGTGCAACCTGTGCCAACCAGGTATCAGCAGGGGTTCCACACTACTAGACTTAACTACACGCAGTATGCGCAGGCATATGATGCTAAACACCCACCAGGCACCAAGCCGTTCACCTCCGCGGCACACCACTGCTCCTTCCCCTGTGTCATCTGCTAGTAGTCCGCCAGGACCCCGGCCCAAACCTCCCGTGCGAAAACCCCATCTTCGCCTTCCACGATCCTCCACAGCATCCACCACGTTCAGCTCTCCAGACCCCAGACGCTGGAGCGCAAAAGGAAGTATAGTACAGGCACTCAATTTATTTAATTTTTCTGGAGGACCACTACCTATCCCTCTGGTTTGAAACTTTTTTGGACTGCACATACAGGCACTATCCAAATTAAATTGTCTCCATAGCAGCCTCCACATGTCGTCTTTTCAGGTGCCTCCACACTTGTTCTCCATTGCTACCTCCACTCCACACGATTGCCATAGCTGCCTCCAAAGTCGTCCATATAGCTGCCTCCATACATGGTCTCCTTATCAAACGAACTGTGTCAGGCAGAATTTGGGTTGTTTTCTGGCTTTCCACATCAAACTTGTTAACTTGTCGCCACCCTGCTGTGTTATCCACAAAAGATACTGGCAAACTTTTATATTTACCAATATTATTTCACAGCTTCTTGCGCATCTGTTTACATTCCCCTCACCGCCATACCCAAACTGATAAGAACGCTACTACACTGATCTTATACAAAAGGTTCTTAGAAGTGCTGTTTGGGGAGGTAGCCAAAAGACAGGGCTGGATAGGCGAAAGCTCGCCTGGCAGCGGAGCGCCAGCTCATCCCCAAGATCCACTAACATAGTTTTAACTGCAGCACCTTTAACTACTACTAGTTCAACCGCCTCCATACATGGTCCCCTTATGAACGAGCTGGGTCAGGCAAATTTCAGGTGTTTTTCACCAAGATACATAGTGGAACTCGGCCCATCTGTCGCCGCCATGCTGGAGACTAAGTTGCAATCATAGCAGCGCATATGGATCCCCCATACTGTCACTCTTAATCATGGAACCATTCCGAAAAACAATTATAATAGAACCACTTGCTATTCCATATTCCTAGGTGAAATTCAAACGACCCGGCCTGCTTTGAAAATTATAATTTTTTCAAGAAACGCTTCTGGCCCCCAGGCCCATTTGGGTGGGGAGGAGCCGGCAGACAGGGCTTGGACAGGGAAAGCTCGCCTGGCAGCGGACCGCCACTCCATCCCAGATTAGCAGCCTACAGAGGCAGCCATGTCATGCTGCCTCTGCTGTTTTCCTGTCCATTTTGCCTCCACGATCCTCCATAGCATCCACCAATGTCTCATTTCAACTCTCTACTACCCCAGACGCTGGAGCAAGGCTATGCAGGACATCATCCCCTTATCAAAGAGCTGTGTCAGGCAGAATTTTCAGGTGTTTCACCAGATACATAGTGGAACTCGGCCCATCTTCACCGCCATGCTGGAGACCTGAAGTTGCATATCTAGCAGCGCAATATGAATGCCCATACTGTCGCTCTTAATCATGGAAGTCGTCTCCATGGCTGCCCCACATGTCGTCCCCTTATCAACAAAGAAGAGCTTGTGTCAGGCTCATTTTTTCCGTGTGTTTCACCAGATACGTTAGGAACTTGGTCACTATGTCGCCACCATTGCTGTGTTATCACTAATATACCGTCAACCTGTTTGTTCACTAGGAAATCATTTCAGCGTTCTTGCTCACCTCCTTTGGTGAAGCCTGAGGTCCATTGGTATGTCGGAATGCCACTCTCTAGCCTGCCGCTGCCTGCCGCTGCCTCTGCATGCCGTCCCCTATAGGGTCAGGGTCATTATTGGATGTTTTAGATGTATCTAGCTCATTCGGTCACTCTGTCATGGCCATGCTGTTGCCCATATTTTGGCATAATGGTGGCGTTTAAGCAGCCTCAGAGGCATCCATGCATGTGCCCCTGCTGTTTTCCTGTCCATTTCCGTGGTGTTTCCATCCTTTTCTGAGGTTCCCAGGTGTTTGGCCAAGCTTCCCTGTGCAGAGCCTTGGTCCCCTTGAAAAATGCTCGAGTCTCCCATTGACTTCAAGGGGCTCGTTATTCGAGACGAGCACTCGCAGCATCGGGAAAGTTTGTCCGAATAACGAGTACCTGAGCATTTTAGTGCTCGCTCATCTCTACTTCCCATAATATTCTGTGTTTCTCAGGGTCCCAACCTGTCGGTGCACCAATTGGCTGCCAAAAGGTTGCTCCATGCGCCTGAGCACAAAACTGTGAATGCTTCTTTCTGAGATCTACTGAGAACATAAGATGGCAGTAAAGACTTCTACCCTCCACATCCGTTTTTTACATATGTACAGCGCTACTTTTAATGTTTTTAGATGTCATATGTGTAAATGTTCATGACCTATTTAATTACTTATTTATAATAATTCATCAAGTCTACATATTAGATGTGATCACTTGTAAATGTCTTCTTACTCAGCCATAAATAACCCTTTGTAGTTTTGGGGACTTTTATTTTATTAAAATAAAGCACAAACAGATCCATTTGGAACTAAGACCTTCAGACATCAACGAGGAATGTTGCCACCTTTTTGAACCTGCATGTACTCCGTATCATTTTTTGTGCAATTTTTTTCATTTTCACTAGGAAAAGAATATCACATTTGTTTTAAACGTTATATGAGGCCCTTAAATAAAATGGTCTTCACTTTTTGACACATGGGTCAAACATGAAGAACATCAATACATTGTGGAAAACAAGTTGCTGTATCAAGCTCATAGTTTAACGGTGAATACGACACTTGTCAATCATCTATAGACGCTATGCAAAAATGCAGAACCTTTCTGGAGACATTAAACAATTTTCCAATTGAAATACTTAAAGGGTATTCTGGGATATGAACGTCTGATACGAAAACCCTTCATGTATAAATAAATGAATATATAAAACTCAAGTTATAGTTACAAAATAGAGCTTAAATTGTTTGATTTTGTGATTCATAAAATTTATGGCTTCTAAAGTAGGTGAAGTTTATAATCAAGATGGCCGCCACTGGAAAATACAAGTCCCATGATCCTTTAGTTTCCGTAACCTCCCCCCCTCCTCTTATTCTCTGCCCCAGTGATGAGGTAAGAGACTGTCCTGCTCTGTTACCATAGTAAGATATGTAATGCCCATCACCAAAACACACGGCCATACTGGATGCACTGCAACCGACTGACTACAGCAAACTTACTGAAGATCAATGACCTGCCCAGGCAGCCTGCAGGACATGTGATGTGAACATGTGACCTGAGGCCTTCTTCCGCGCACAGAGGAAGTTAACGGATTGATTAAAGGCCGGTAGCATTTTAATTCTTCATTACAGTCTATGTCACAAGCATTTTTCTGCTAGGGAGCACAATTTTAAATAACAACTAATTACATATTAGCTTCTATTTACTGACTCATTTGTATATAAAGTTATGCTGATTCCTGGAATACCCCTTTAAGGGACATCTACGCCGGGATCAAGGTAAACCAAGCACACCGACATACTGGTTTAAGGCATAAAATGATGCAAGTGAGCCCGAGAGGCTCCTGGCTCCATTAATAGCTCATTTGCATACATTTTATATCCCTTTTTTACATAAAAGTAATTTGCTTTGTGCTTACCAACATTAGTCGGAGAGAGGCCTAAAATGAATCTCATTGGATCTAGGGATAAGGTCGAGTTCAAGAGAAATTCTAACCAGGATTGTGCCCCACACCGGAAACGATGAATTAAGGAACATGGTCCATGAATACATTTTTTGCCCTATTTTGTGAAAAGGCCATTTATATATTTATATAAACTCATCATGTTCCTCTTTTGAACATAAAATGCTTTTAATACTTCCTCATAACTGAGATCTTGCCTCGTCCCTTGTCATGTAAACAATTGATTTTTATAAAGGAAATTTACAAAATTACAAAATGGAAGAGGAGAAAATCAAAAAGAAACGTCTGATCCTGACGAAGAACGAAAGATTTCATTGAATTATTTTTCATAAGACATTTGTATTCCTTTAGACAATTTTAACACGAAACTCTCTGTAATAAATAAAATGACAGGAAATGTCTTGGTGTCTCGCAGTATTTTTGACCTTGGGTTTGATCACAAGTATCGGGATCTTGGGAGAATGTAAATAGTCTTTATCATTTCTAGAAGTTTTTGTTTGGAAGAAGAGTTTTGTTGTGGAGAAGGAACATGAATCGTTCCCTCCCCACCAGTTTCTTGGCTTCTATGACCCGCACATGACTTTATTTGTTTTGGGGAGCGTGCAGGTAGCGGGCAGGGAGTGGGGCGAGAGGGGGCGCGAACATCTGGCCGGATTGATTTACTACAGTCTATGGCAGAAGATTCTGCCGGATCAGACCTGGTATCAGGTCCGAACTGGAGAGGTTTGCACCTGTATCTACTAAGAGGCCGCAGAGTTTAATACAAAAAGATTCCTTTAGGGGATTTTTTTTTGGATACTCCAGGTAGCTTTTCACTGCGGTAAATGTGCAATAAAGCCCTGGATGATAGAGGACTGCAGTGATGGTTAATCTTCTGATCCTCCCATTCACACTCAGCCAGCATAGCTTTTTTTGTAAACTCTTGTTACCAAAGATTCTTCTACTCCTATAAATGGAGTTAATAAAATGACTTGCATCTGTGTCTTTTTTCAACAGTTCTGATTAATATGTGGCCATGAATCGTCCTTAAAGGGATTGGCCACTCTTTAAAATAAACCTACCACCACAGATCTACCTATTACGGAAGATCGGGTGGTAGGTGCATCTATTGCATGTGAGGATAGCCCTTTAAAGGTTTGAGTAGTTCTATAAGGTCCTTGCCAACTAAAACCGGAGTTCTATGGATATGCAAAACATGGGCCTGTGGCGCACTAGGCTCCGAAGCCGGAGCCTGAATTGCACCTAACCTTCTCAGCGCTTTTGATTACTATTCCTGAGGACAGGAAATCAATAGAAAATCTTGGCCAAAACCCTCGATATTGATGGCCCCAAAAATATAGCCTATGCCTATTCCCTATATTAAATTGGATGACATCACAAAGGATGGGTCTCGCTTGTGGGTCTCCTTTATAATTTGTTACTATGCAAACCTACTATAACTGTGCCCAAACATGGACCAAGATTGACACAATGAAACATAATCTGAGAATATCATGTATTTTGATAGCTCTGAACAAAAATCTGGTCAACAAAAAAAAATTCAAATTTCTATTCATCTTGTAGTTTTTTTCCAAAGTGAATTCCAAAACATCTTTGTTATGGCTTTTTTGACGTCTCTATTGTTCAGACTGTAAATAAAAGGATTGAGCAATGGAGATATAATGACATAAACAATTGAGACGTATTTCTCCTGGTTTGTCGAGAAATCACTATATCATAATTATAATAATAATAATAATTATAATAATAATAATAATAATAATAATAATAATAATAATAATAATAATAATAATAATAATAATATAATAATAATAATAATAATAATAATAATAATAATAATAATAATAATAATTAATAATCAATAATAAATGAATAAAATCATCATATTAAAAATAATAAAAATCACAAAGCAAGGACATAAGGAAATTTACACTTATGACAATATTGTGCTGCGTCCCAGACAAATGTTAAATTTATCATAAGCAAAAGTTGTTTTGGGGGATCTGGTCCTTATTTGTTCAGGTCTTCAAAACCTGCATTGACTATCTTACATGCAGGTTGTGCTGAGACCCTATTTCCCTGATTATAACAAAGCATGGCAATCGGCCACAAGCAGAACTTTGAGATATAGACTGATAATAATAATAATAATAATAAAAATAGTGATAATTGATAATAATAATAAAAACTGTCATAATTAATCACAAAAATAATAATTAATAATATAAATAATAATTATTGATAAAAATGACAAAGGCTTCTCACTGCAGTAAGTATCACAGCTTATACTATATATAATAGTAGAATGAGCATTGAGAGACATTGCACCTGGGGCAGTTTATTACAATGTTACTCACATGACTATGAATGGTGCGGTCAGTAAAGTGTAAAAATTCTGAAAAACCATGATTAAAAACAAAATTTTAGAAAAGAAATGAGCAGTAGTAGGAATAAGACCATGGATGTCTCGAGTAGCCTCATTGTCACTCGGCCTGAATAGCCTGAAGAATAATAGAGCCAAGTAGTAGAGACGGGACCTCAGTTCCTCTGCCGTCATTTATAGGAATTTGCATCATCTGGAAACTCTGGAGGATCAGCGACTTTATCCCGGAAGATTATTAACAAGCATCAGGGGAGGGAGAAGAATACAGGAAAGAAATTCCGTGAAAATCTAGAAATCTATTTCCAGCTCTACATTACATTATGACAATGAATGGATAGTAATTGTTTAGTTGTGGGGGATCTCGGCTGCTGGACACCCCCTTTAAAGGACATATGCCACCACATTTAGGGCTACCTCCCTTGCCAGCCGGCCGGAGACAAGTGCAGCTGCGTAAGAGACACACACAGGACTTCGTTGCGACTTTGCGACAGAGAAGGAGAACCTCGGGAGGAAGCTCACACGCATGCGCGAGTTTAGCAGACAGCTGGGCAACGTCACCGGCTTTCTGCTGCACTTGTGACCAGCCCACATGGCAGGGGGGACAGAAGGGGGTGAATAAATAAGATTCCAACTGAGCCTGGAGGTGCTCAGGATGCATAAAGTTTAAAAGACAATATTTCGTTACAGACGACGGCTCGGAGCATCCCATAAAGACTGTCCCATCACTAGTAAGGTATCGAGCATATGTTTGGGGAAAGTCTACCACCCCTAAATGTGTCGGAAGATGTTCTCTAAGTTCATCTGTACTGCCCTCCGAAGACTGGAAATTCATGGATCGGCTACTGGAACTATTAAACAGGTTCAAAGTCATCCTCTTCATTGATATCAGTGGGAGCTCAGGGATAACGTACAGGCGAGGTTGGGAGGGGGGTGATGGTGGTGGGATGTATGAACTGACCTTGGATTCTATGACCCTGGACACTGGTCTGGACTACTTAACGCAAACTTTGGACGTTAGTCCAGTGTCTGGGGGGAAGGGGAGGGTGCGGGCGAGGGATTTAGTTTAGTGTAGTGTTATGTGTATTATATATTATGTGTTTTTTATTATATTAAAAAAAAACGGGTGTGGGATGTGATGTGTGTGGGGTGGTTTGTTATTAGAGGGTGTGGGCGGGTTTATGTATATTTATGGTTATTTATGTTTATTTGTGGGTGTGGCTTGTCTTTGTTTATTGGTTTGGTTTAGGTTGTTTTAATCGGTTGGGTGGGGGTTGTGGTAATTGGAGTTTATTCATTTTGGTGTATTGTAAGTTATTGTTTTTGCTAGGTGTGAATGTGGCTGGACCAGCAGGTAAGATATTGTATATATTGTATAATATGTTTGGTTTGTATTGTTATGTTTTTTACTTTTATATAAAATAAAAGATCTACAGGCTAGTATGGAGACGCAGAACAGATCAGTTTGTAGATAAAATTGTTATTTTATTCCATTAAGTGTCAATAAAAACAAACAATCTTCACCAAATCAAATACATATTTCCAGAGTTTGGGAGACAACATAATGCAAAACAGAACAATGGAAGGTGTGAAGGGGCACATTTACTAAGAACAGTGCAGTCTGTGCTATGTGCAGTGTCCTGTGTATTTCTTCATGAATCTGATGTCCCATGAACTGCACTGACAGAGGGCACCACTTTTTCTTTGGTGCACAGTGAGTTATTTTGACAGCTGCCGCATAACCTCACAATACACACCGCAGCCACAGCAGAACCTCAACAATACACTACTGAGCCACAGCAGAACCTCACAATACAACTAGCCCAGCACACATCAATCAGCCAGCAACCTCACAATACATCCCTGCCAGAGTAACACAACAGGCCACAGCAGAACCTCACAATACACACCTCAGCTACAGGACAACCTCACAATACACACCTCAGCCACAGCAGAACCTCACAATACACACCTCAGCCACAGCAGAACCTCACAATACACACCTCAGCCACAGCAGATAACCTCACCATACACTACCTCAGCCAAAGCGACCTTCATAACACACCGCGGCGCCACCAGCAGAACCTCACAATTACACACCTGCAGCCACGCATAACCAGTCCCCTACCACAATACAATCCTCAGCAACAGTGACAGAACCTCAAAATGAACACCCCCAGCCATCACGCAGAACCTTAACAAATACACACCTCAGCCACAGCAGAACCTCACACTTACACACCGCAGCCACAGCAGAACCTCACAATACACACCTCAGCCACAGCAGAACCTCACAATACACACCCCAGCCACAGCAGAACCTCAAAATACACACCTCAGTCACAGCAGAACCTCACAATACACTCTTCAGCAGCAGCACCAGAATCCTCACAACAGCACCGTAGCCACAGCAGAACCTACACATACACTCACTAGCCACAGAAGAACCACCAAACACTAACCTCATAGCCACCAGCAGAACTTCACAATAACACTCCTGAGCCACAGAACAGAACCTAACAATACAGCACATCACTACAGGCACCACCATGCAGAACCCATCAGTCCACAGCAGAACCTCAAAACAACAGCCCTCAGTCACGATAAAACTCACAATACACTACCGTCATTTGCCACTAGCAGAAACCTGCACAATACACAACCTAGCCACAGACAGAACCTACAATACACACCCAGGCCACAGCGACCTGAGGCAAGAAACTCACAATACACACCCTCAGCTACAGCAGAAACTCACCAAGTACTACACCTCAGCCACAGCAGAACCTCAATGCAACAGTACCCCAGACCACAGCAGAACCTCACAATTACACACTCATCAGCCACAGCAGAAACCCATCAACACACCGCCACAGCAGAACCTCACACCTCAGATCAGCACCTCAAATCAGCCACAGCAAGCACCTCACACTACACACCCAGCACACAGAACCTCAAAATCACACGCGCACAGCTGAGGTGGCTGTGTATGGGTAGGTTATGGAATGTGGAGATATTTTGCATGTTACTGCTGTGTGCGTGAACGGGGTGGTATTGTTGAGATTCTTTGTGGCTGATGGTGTGTGTATTGTGAGGTTCTGCTGTGGCTGAGGTGTGTAAACCTCAAAATACAGCCACAGCAGAACCTCACAATACACACCTCAGTTACAGCAGAACCTCACAATACAGCCACAGCAGAACCTCACAATACATACCTCAGCCAAAGCAAACCTCTCAATATACACCTCAACAGTAGAAGGACCTGCAAGCGCCAGGAACGTCTCATACAAGTGTCTCAGCTTGGGGATGGGGCTCCCAGCAGTGCAGAGCTCAGGAATGGCAGCAGCAGGTGTGAGGCATCTGCATGCACTGTGACACTGCCGAGACTCTTGGAGCAAGGCCTGGTGTCCAGGAGGGCAGCAAAGAAGCCACTTCTCTCCAGAAAAACCATCAGGGACAGACTGATATTCTGCAGAAGGTACAGGGAGTGGACACTGAGGACTGGGGGGAAAGTCATTTCTCTGATGAATCCCCGATTCATGTTTGGAACATCTGGAAAACATCTTGTTGGGAGAAGACAAGGTGAGCGATACCACCAGTCTTGTCTCCTGCACCTGTAAAGCCTCCTGCAACAATTCATGTGTGGGGGGGCGGCTTCTCAGCCAAGGGAATCGCCTAAAAACACCTCCATGAATAAAGAATGGGACCAGAATGTCCTCCAGGAGCCGCTTCTCCCAACCCTCCAGGAGCAGATGGTGATGAGCAATGCCGTCTCCAGCATGATGGAGCACCGGCCATAAAGCAAAGGAGAGAGCTAAATGGCTCAGGGAACAAAACATAGAGATTTTGGGTGCATGGCCTGGAAACTCCCCAGATCTTATCCCATTGAGAACTTGTGGTCAATCATCAAGAGACGGGGGACAAATAAAAACCAACAAATTGTGACAGAATGCAGCAGTGATTGTGCAGGAATGGACGACTATCAGTCAGGATTTGGTGCAGGAGGTGAGTGAGAGCTGCCGGGGAGAATTGCAGAGGTACCGAAGAAGAAGGGACAACACTGCAAATACTGACTTGCTGTAGTAACTCATTCTAATAAAAGCTTTTGTCACTCATAATATGATTGCACTTGTATTTCTGTATGTGATAAAAAATCTGACAAACCAGAGGGCAACACATCATGTGAAAGTATAATATTTGTGTCATTCTCAAAACTTTTGGCCCTGACTGTACTTTTCCCCCCTTTGGATTCATTATGCTGATGGGTATCAAATTAGCTGGATTCAATGTCATGCATTTCTTTAAGGTGACATTTTGGGGCCTAAGTGAAGCACATTGCAGTCTTAGCTGTCTGGCCATGGACAGGTGTTTTGGCTACACCTGAGCGAGGCTGCTGTGGAGTTTAAATGTTTACCAGTATGATTTCTGAGGCTTTTGTAAGCAGTAAGGAGACAGCATGAAAATGGACGCAAAGTGAATCCAAGGTTTTCTATATGATACTAAACCCAAAAAGGTACGGAGCTGTTGGACTCCTGTAGGAAGGTTAGTGATTCAATTGCTTTCTTCCTTTCAACAGTCAGATGGAGAGCCCCAGTTAAAATACAATGACCCAAAAACAAAACTTTTAACTGGCAGAACTGTAATTTGTCCTTGGAGGACAATAAGTTACAACAATGAGATGGTAGATTCACGGCATACGTCTCTATCCAGAGCACAGAGGAGTAGATCATCCATACACTGCAGCAGGACTACCTCAACATGTGGATGAATTCACTCCTGTAAGACAATCCGCAGGGCAGCAGTATACAAGGTAGGTGAATTGTGGGCTCCCTGTGGTAGTAACAACCAGGTATATTGCTGACCTTTGAATCTAAATGCAAACAGATATTGACAATCTAGGTGCAAAGGTACAGAGAAAAAAAGATTTGCAAGGTCTATGACTGTAAAATAAACTGTGTAGGCTGGTATCTGAGCCACGACGGTGTGTGGGTTTGGCACTGCCGGTGTTTACAGTTGTATAACTATACCATTCAGTATGTAACGGTCTCACCGTTCTTATTGCTCCTGAAGCTCTAGGCTCTGTTATATTCTTCTGTATAGCTTCCTCTTGAACAGCGCTCTATGGATGCTGCTTAACCTGAGGGGGACTGGCACCTGGGTCAAGTTGCACCATGACAGGTGGTACTGGCATATGGTCAATGTCTGGCTTTGATTTAGCCCATAGCTCATATGATACCTGACTTTACATATTTTCATCTGGGGGCTCATTAGGTGTCAGGCTGCTGTAAGCAGCCATAATGTCACAAATAACTGCTTCCAGAATACCAGTTTTAAGCCTAATAGTACCATCTGCCTTGTAAACTATGTGTGATTGTATTGCCTGCAATACGTCTGAGCCTCTGAGTTAAGAGGAGTTCTGTTGCTCACTATAAGTCGTGTAATACAGGCATGGTCAGCTTCTTTGAGAGAAATGGGTTTGGTTACTTGACATTTTATACCCTCAAAACCCTGTGTCTGTATGTGTCTTTTCGCTATGAGGGAAATGTACTGAGACCACTATCTGAGGTCCTGCGTGTGAGGGTACCTTAACTGGAAGTATGTCTATGGGGTTGCCTGTTTCCTATTTCTGTACTCGGTATTCCGGTCTCAGGGGTTAGCACGTTTATGCATTTCCAAGTATTAGTTAGCACCATTTGTGCTATTTGCCGAAATTTTCCATGATTATCCATAATCCATGTATAAGTGCGCTCTATTCACTAAGAAGAGCACTTTTATGATCCACATATTACTGCATGCTATTCAATAACAACACATTTATGATCCAGGGATTAGTGCAGACATTTCACAAATAGGAACACATTTAGCATCCATGTATTACTGTGCACTACTCACTTTATTCACTGACAGCAACAAGGTATGATTGATGATGATTTATGATTTTCTGGTGATGAATACTACACAGAGAGGGACCTTCAAGATCTTGCTATATTTCGATGAGAATTTGTATGTTTTTTTTTTTGTGTGTGTGTTCTCCATCACCAGATTGTTCCATTTTTGTGATGTGTATATCTATTCAAAAAATGAAAATGTAAGGCAAAAAAAAAGATCTTGCTGGATGATGCAGTAAAAATATTGCAGTATAATCCTCTATAATCATTAAGAATGTCCCTGCACTAAAACAACTTATGAGTAGCTTAATGCAGAGCACTCTAATAAGGGCTATTATTTGAGATTTCCACCTGACGCTAATAGCAGCAGCCTCCTCTATACACCTATGTGCCCTGAAAAAGGACATTTCTGTTTTTTAAGCTGTCTCTGCCCCTGCCTGTCTGTGATGAGTATTAAGCTCTCCCTTGATGTCTCAAGTGTGCAATAGCATTTTGTGACCCTGCTCTTATAATGCAGAGTCACAAGTACAGCCCAGCCATGGACATGCCTGTGGTTGCTAAGGGGCTGAAGCTCAATGTTTTTTCTTGAACATGGACCCAGATCCCAAATAGAAATGCTTATTCGGTCTCCGGGTATGTGGGTACCAAACCCACCAAATTCGGTTCAGTTTGGGATTGCTCATCACTACATATTGACAAAGATGTATGGAAAGAGGTTATGAACCTGACAACAACATCTAAATAGCACTGTCACATTGAATATGCTCCCATTGCCTTTAAAGGCATGTCCATTTGCCATGACAACCAAAAGCCTTAAAGAAGCTTGGAGGCCTTTCATGCAGCGATCCCCATTACACCCTGCCAGAGATAATACAGGACACGCTCCTGCGTGTGGATTGCAGCACAGCAGCTGCCATTTAAGCCGACTACCAATGAGCCATTAGCCACCAATGAGCCATGGAGGGTAGCACAAACGGTCCGAGTCCCCGTCTTCTCAATGAGTGAGAAGACTTACTCCATTGCATTCCGTGCTTGATGATGGTCTATGCTAGACCGAAACGTTTCATGAATTGAAAATTATCCTCAATTGCTATATCCTTCATCTTAGCCATGTATTATAGGCTCAAAGAGCGAGAGACCTAGGTTCTAGGTTCTAAAGCCACTCAGCGGGCTATTGACATGGACTCCAGTACAGTCCAACACAAGCCCAAGCTATTACTAAGAGTTGTGTGTCAGCCTTGCTTAAGAAACTTTTAAATTGGTGTAAATATTTATAAAATCGGGTGTCAATAATATATTTGGATGTTGCTGTACAATGGTTGGTCTTTAGAGTGGAATTGACTGGTCGGTCGTCTCATCCGGCTCTGAAATCTATGAAATCTGTAGAAATTAGTTAAGTTAATACTATTGATAATCTTATAGCTGTAATGATGGAACCTCAATTAAAGCCTTAAAGATAATTTGTTTGAATTATTGGATATTTCTATCTTACACAATTCACAACACAAATGAATTCCCGGGGCTGAAAAATTCCCAACACATTATCTATAAACCCTATATAAGCTGTGATATCACATCATTGGGCTCGTAATCCCCACAGCAGTATCGTCTGTGCCATGTTGTTCTGCTCTTAGGGATATATTATCTGACAAAGTGTCTATAGGTAAATCTTCACCTGAGTTTTGATGATAGCAACTCAAAATATCATTATTAGAAGTGGTGACCACTCAATGGGTTTTTAGAGATTTTGATGTTGCAATGGATTTGCCTCTTATGTATGTTTCAAAGGATATTTTATGTTTCAAAAGATTTGCCTCTTATAACCTCTTATGTTATTTGGGACATTCTATCATATTTTAGATTAGATAATGTAAGGCAAAACTTTTTGTAATTTTACACCTTAGTCGCCAGGTTAAGAATTTAATTCTTGAGCAAAGAAACCCAATAATGAAGAGGTCACAAGACCAAGATTAACACTTTTATTGCACCACGTGCCATAAGGGCAGATGACGTAAACCAGTCAACAGAGATCTTACATGATCTTATTACATGGGTGCAATGTGCTTCATTGGTTTCTAAGAATATTGGAGTCTTTGACCACATTTGCGAGTAATTAAGAATGGACACATCCATAGAGTCGCTTTGATATTGCAGATAACTTGTTGTGCTATTCCAACAAACTTCTGTGCTATACAGACCATGTTAACCGAACAACTTGTCCAACAGAAGCTAGCTCGAATACATCCCAATGCAGAGTGCCGGAATACAGGACACACAGCACATGTGCTTGTCTTCACGAAAGACGGGCGGTGGAGTCTCTGTAAAACAAGATGTCTTTCATGGTGTTGTAGGCGCGGTGAGGTGGGGACAGCTTGACTTTTTGGCTCAGTTCCCTGCATACACAACTTTATAATGCTTATAAACTTAAAGAATATAGATCCAAAATGGATTATCTGCTGCATGAGGTTCTGGTGATGGTTTACTTGGGTAATCTGATAATCTTTACCGGCACAGAGACCATGGTCAATGAGAAATACCTGACATTATTTCTGAAATAAGATGCTGAAATTTATGTAGAATAATCTCAGGTTGGATTCCCGCACTATTCACTTTTTAATATTTTGTTGTTTTGATATATTAATAAAATTTTTAAAGATAAAGTATTTCACAAATAAATATTTATTAGAAAATGGAGACAAACAGGGAAAATAAGACGTTTGCAACTGAACTGATTCTTCTGGGATTTTCTGATGACTTGAACACCAATCTCTGTCTATTTCCTATATTCTTTCTCATCTATGTGTTATCTGTAGCAGGAAACTGTCTCATTGTGTTTGTTGTTGTACTGAACTCAGCCTTACATACTCCTATGTACTTCTTCATCATAAACTTATCCTTCATAGACTTGTGTTACTCCTCATCCGCCATCCCGAAGCTGCTGGTAGACCTCTTATCTACTCGTAGGACAATATCGGTCATAGGTTGTCTCATACAGTTCAAAGTTATCTTATTGATAGGAGCCACTGAATGCCAACTTCTTGCCATCATGGCCTATGACCGATACATTGCCATATGCCGTCCCTTACGCTACCATGTTCTTATGAGGTGGAGCGTGTGCATTAAGTTAGTGGCCTTCATTTGGATACTGAGCTTCATAAATGTAATAATGCCATCCCTTGTAATGCCCATTATTGTGTGTTATCCCAACAAGATCAACCATTACATGTGTGAGGTGCTATCGGTGCTCAGATTGTCCTGTTACGATACTACAATTCAGGAGCTTGTAATATTTAGTATGGGATTTTTTGTTCTCCTTGTTCCCTTTGTGTTAATCCTTGTGTCATATAGTTGTATAATATCTTCTATTCTGAAAATTCAGTCTTCCAAAAGGTCCAAGGCTTTCTCCACTTGTACCTCACATATCACTGTGGTGGCCATGTTTTTTGGGGCTTCAATAATGACTTATTTAAGACCATCGTCATCTGACTCTTTGAACCAGGACAAATATTTTTTAATGTTTTGTTCTATCATTTCTCCAATGCTGAATCCTCTCATCTATAGTTTAAATAATAGAGAAGTTAAGAAAGCGCTGGGGCAAACCAGGAGACTGGCACATGTGAGCGTAGACTGGTGAGTCTAACCTTGTTTAGTCCAATGTGAGCCTCTTATAATACTATCTTATAGCACTGCATGGAAATACATGGACTCTGGCAGTGGCCTGGTGCCCTTTCCAATTTTGTCTTCAAGCCAATTAAGAGGAGCTTCAACTGTGATGTTACTAATGACTATTGGATCATTTGAAACACAATCTATCTCAGTATTCCCAATTTTTTTAGAACACAAGTACAGTGTTAAGAATGTACTCTTTAACAAAGTGGCGGCAGATACCAGAATCACATTTACCATCAATATATACAGTTTCATGATACCTCCAAAGTAAAGGATTTCAACATATTTTCTGTGGCAAAGCAGTGAACCTCAGAAGTTACTCACCACTGGCGTAATCAGACTGTAGGAAATATCTCCAATTTGTAACAAATTTTCAAAGTAGCAGATCGTTACTGTCACTTTGTCGCTATGATATTTCTCGAGAAATAAATTTAACATTTAATAAAAACAATTATCCACCGTCTTAAATTAATTTAAAGGAAACCTACAATTTGATGTGATTCATTATGAAGAAAACATACCTGGAGACTGATGTAGTTACACTGTTGCAGGATCATATATTGGTTAATCCCTGAACTGAGTGGTTTTGCTGAAAAAACAATGATAACTTTCAGGACCTGGTGAAAGCTGGGTCAGCATGGCTGCCTAGATCAACATTGAGCTTGGAATTATGAATGGAGGTTAGTCAAGACATGACTAATCAACTTGAGCTTGATCACTCATACACAGCAGCTGGGGAATGGTTCAGCAATTGATTATTCTGTCTGGCAGGGAGAACAGTGATTACATCATCTTCTCCTGCCGAGAAAAACTTACATGTTAGGAGAAGTGCCGATGCAAGTGCTGAAGGAGCCATAGAAGGGGCAGAGCTTCCTTATCATAATGTTTTATCTGTTTTTCCAGCAAAACCACTCAGCTCAGGGATTAACCAAGATGTGATCCTGCATCAGTGTAGCTACAGCTTCTCAGGGTATGCTTGCTTCATAATGCATCAAATCACATGGTAGGTTTCCTTTAAGCCGTAACCAGCCTGAGGCTCAGTTGTGGTAAAGTGTTCAAAATATCAGATAATATTAAAGTAAACTCCTGATCCATGTCATCAAATAGCAGCACTGTAGTCACTAGGCCACATTTTGCCTCCTTTGGTTGCCGATAAAATAGATGTCTGTGTAGCTCAGCCGTCAACATCATCGTTCTTTGCTTCTCTTAGTCCTCCTCTCCTCCCATGTTACATTATCCGTCCTCTCTCACAGGTAAATATAACAAAAATACAATAAAAAAAAAATATATATATATATATATATATATATTTTTTTTTTTTAACAAACAAGAATCCAAAGTCAATGCAAGACTACAGAAGACCAGAGGAAAATGAAAACGTGTTGGTGATGAGATTAACAAACATCAACATCACACATTTAATAGTGGTTAGACATCTTGGATTCCAAAATTCCATCTACCAAAAATATTACAACATATTGTCTGAAACATATGGGATTATTACTGTTCAATGCTTTACAATAGTCCAACAGTAACTTTATTCCTCTGATTTCGTGGAAAAAATGGCTGTTGACCCTGTTAAGCAATATCATATAACCTTCTTCATTAGTTTTGACTGGACCCAAACCACAAATTTAGGTTTCATTCCAACTTTTCACGAGTTTCGGTCTAGCTCCTAATTTGTAAAGTTCAGTACGAACCCAAACTTTGTGGTTTGACTCCAAATTTGTAAAGATCAGTACGAAACCAAACTCTGTGGTTTGGGTCCGGTCAACACCATGCAAGAACGACAAGAATTTTTTCTATGAAATCAGAGGCACAAAGATATTGTAGTGCCAGCAGTCATGGTCACAGTGATTTGGCGGCAACACCCACAATTGATGGCAGCACCGATTGCGGGTGTTATGGATTGGTAGACGAAAACAAATGTTTTTTTTTTTTAATTCAGGCTAGCTGAAAAGCTAAATATTACACACAATCTTTCAAGACTCTTGGGTCTCTTCATGAAGCGATTAGTCTGGATGGAAGTCACGGCTCCTGGTTTCCCTATTTGCTGGAGCGAAAAGATTCCATGATTTTGAACATTTAACGTAAAAAAACGTATTTTGAGTATTTAAATATGGAGAGGACTCTTATCAGTTGCAATATTATGTATCTGACTTTTTCACCACTGTGGGACTAATAAAGGATTATCTTATCTTAAACTGAACATGGCGCGAAAAGGTACACAGTGACGCCACTGATCATTTCGAAATCTTTTTGCGAGTACTGAATGTCTATATTACACACTCACCGGCCACTTTATTAGGTACACCTGTCCAACAGCTTGTTAACACTTAATTTCTAATCAGCCAATCACATGGTGGCAACTCAGTGCATTTAGGCACATAGACATGGTCAAGACAATCTCCTGCAGTTCTCCCGAGCATCAGTATGGGGAAGAAAGGTGATTTGAGGCCTTTGAACGTGGCATGGTTGTTGGTGCCAGAAGGGCTGGTCTGAGTATTTCAGAAACTGCTGATCTACTGGGATTTTCACGCACAACCATCTCTAGGGTTTCCAGAGAATGGTCCGAAAAAGAAAAAACATCAAGTGAGCGGCAGTTCTGTGGGCGGAAATGCCTTGTTGTTGCCAGAGGTCAGAGGAGAATGGGCAGACTGGTTCGAGCTGATAGAAAGGCAACAGTGACTCAAATCGCCACCCGTTACAACCAAGGTAGGCAGAAGAGCATCTCTGAATGCACAGTACGTCGAACTTTGAGGCAGATGGGCTACAGCAGCAGAAGACCACACCGGGTGCCACTCCTTTCAGCTAAGAACAGGAAACTGAGGCATATATACTCACCGGCCACTTTATTAGGTACACCATGCTAGTAACGGGACCCCCTTTTGCCTTCAGAACTGCCTCGATTCTTCGTGGCATAGATTCAACAAGGTGCTGGAAGCATTCCTCAGAGATTTTGGTCCATATTGACATGATGGCATCATACACTTGCCGCAGATTTGTCGGCTGCACATCCATGATGTGAATCTCCCGTTCCACCACATCCCAAAGATGCTCTATTGGATTGAGATCTGGTGACTGTGGAGGCCATTTGAGTCCAGTGACCTCATTGTCATGTTCAAGAAACCAGTCTGAGATGATTCCAGCTTTGTGACATGGCGCATTATCCTGCTGAAAGTAGCCATCAGATGTTACAGGGTACATTGTGCTCATAAAGGGATGGACATGGTCAGCAACAATACTCAGGTAGGCTGTGGCGTTGCAACGATGCTCAATTGGTACCAAGGGGCCCAAAGAGTGCCAAGAAAACATTCCCCACACCATGACACCACCACCACCAGCCTGAACCGTTGATACAAGGCAGGATGGATCCATGCTTTCATGTTGTTGACGCCAAATTCTGACCCCACCATCCGAATGTCGCAGCAGAAATCGAGACTCATCAGACCAGGCAACGTTTTTCCAATCTTCTACTGTCCAATTTTGATGAGCTTGTGCAAATTGTAGCCTCAGTTTCCTGTTCTTAGCTGAAAGGAGTGGCACCCGGTGTGGTCTTCTGCTGCTGCAGCCCATCTGCCTCAAAGTTCGAAGTACTGTGTGTTCAGAGATGCTCTTCTGCCTACCTTGGTTGTAACGGGTGGCGATTTGAGTCACTGTTGCCTTTCTATCAGCACAAACCAGTCTGCCTATTCTCCTCTGACCTCTGGCATCAACAAGGCATTTCCGCCCACAGAACTGACGCTCACTGGATGTTTTTTCTTTTTCGGACCATTCTCTGTAAACCCTAGCGATGGTTGTGCATGAAAATCCAAGTAGATCAGCAGTTTCTGAAATACTCAGACCAGCCCTTCTGGCACCAACAACCATGCCACGTTCAAAGGCAATCAAATCACCTTTCTTCCCCATACTGATGCTCGGGAGAACTGCAGGAGATTGTCTTGACCATGTCTACATGCCTAAATGCACTGAGTTGCCGCCATGTGATTGGCTGATTAGAAATTAAGTGTTAACGAGCAGTTGGACAGGTGTACCGAATAAAGTGGCCGATGAGTGTAAATATATATATACCGTATATACTCGAGTATAAGCCGACCCGAGTATAAGACGAGACCCCAAATTTTACCACCAAAAAGTGGGAAAAACTACTGACTCGAGTATAAGCCGAGGGTGGGAAATGCATTGGTCAAACCCCCCCAGTAGTATACAGCCTGCCAGCCCCCAGTAGTATACAGCCTGCCAGCCCCCAGTAGTATACAGCCTGCCAGCCCCCATGTAGTATTTAGCAGCCCCTAGTAGTATTTAGCAGCCCCTAGTAGTATACAGCAGCCCCCTAGTAGTATACAGCAGCCCCTAGTAGTATACAGCAAGCCCCTAGTAGTATACAGCAAGCCCCTAGTAGTATACAGCAGCCCCTAGAAGTATACAGCAGCCCCTAGAAGTATACAGCAGCCCCTAGTAGTATACAGCAGCCCCTAGAAGTATACAGCAGCCCCTAGTAGTATACAGCAGCCCCTAGTAGTATACAGCAGCCCCTAGTATTATACAGCCAGCCTGCCCACACGGCCCTTAAAAAAATAAACTTATATACTCACCCTCCGATGTCAGCGCGGCTTCCCGATGTCGGCGCAACTTACCGATGTTCCCGATGTCAACGCGTCCCGTCTTCTTTCTTCTCCGCGGCTCCTCTTCTCTCTTCCGGCATGGACGCGGCCATCTCTTCTTCTAGCATGCGCATACTATGACGCGGCCGCTGCTGACGTCATAGTATGCGCGGCCACTAAGAAACCATGGCCGCCTCCATGCCGGAAGATAGAAGAGAGAAGAGGGGACGCGCTGACATCGCGGACATCGGTAAGCCGCACCGACATCGGGGAGCCGCGCTGACATCGGAGGGTGAGTATTTAAGTTTATTTTTTTTTAAGTGGGTAATTTTTTTTGTTATAGACTCGTGTATAAGCCGAGGGGACATTTTTCAGCACATTTTTTGTGCTGAAAAACTCGGCTTATACACGAGTATATACGGTATATATATATATATATATATATATATATATATATATATCTGAGCGGGGAAGCGACACATGCAGGATATCGGGCGCAGGATCGTAGTGACTCCCCGCACAGCGCGTTATACAAGGACATTGCACTTACATGCACCAGGAAGAAGAAGCTGAACTCCGTGGACCTGAGCGGGGAAGCGACACATGCAGGATATCGGACGCAGGATCGTAGTGACTCCCCACACAGCGCATTATACACGGACAATGCACTTACATGCACCAGGAAGAAGAAGATGAACTCTGGGGACCTGAGCGGCGAAGCGACACATGCAGGATATCGGGCGCAGGATCTTAGTGACTCCTCGCACAGCGCATTATACAAGGACAATGCACTTACATGCACCAGGAAGAAGAAGATGAACTCTGGGGACCTGAGCGGGGAAGCTACACATGCAGGATATCGGGCGCACGATGTAAGTGAATCACGGCACAGGGCATTATCATCGGACAATGCACTCTCAGTGAACTCCGCGGCAGGGTAAGTAAATGTTCCCATTATCTGCTATATGCGTATGTCCCGATACAAAGGGTTTGGGTTTGCCAAGTTAAAACCAATGGATCCTGATGGATAATAGAGAGAGTAGGAGTAAAAGGAGCAAGAGGGTAAATGAATTAGAAATCAGGATAAGTCTGTGTAAAAATAAGTGTTTTTAGGGAACATTTGAAACAACAAAAGTTTAATATGAGTTTGATTGTCCAAGGTAGCTCATTCCAAATAATTAGTGTAATTTGGGAGAAGTCTTTTAGATGAGAGCTGATGGTGCGGATTAAAAAGGGGGTAAGTAGAATAGAGAACACGGGTAGGGGGAAAGACTCAGAGGAGTTGTAGAACGGAAGATTCTGCTGCGGCATCATGGTAAGACGGCAATCAGAACTTAAGATGTTTAGTTTAAAGTGTATCATAGATAGTAGAAAGCCATTAATTTCTGCTTTTGGAATATAATATTTTAGGTAGAGAGAGGACAGAAGACAAACAATCACTGGTGCTGTTCCATGAAGAAGTACATGGTGATATTACATAAAGATGGTGCCAAAAACCAAATCTGCCGATAGTTTGTTTGATTCGGTGAAGAGATAAAGCCAAACCTGTGCAGAGATCATGGTCCATGGAAAAAAACGTAACAGAATTGTTTATGGAATAACATAGAGCATTTCATAGAAAATTATCTCAGATTTCGATCCCTCACTTTACATTTATACTTATTTTATTAGGAAATGGAGACAAACAGGGAAAATAAGACGTTTGCAACTGAACTGATTCTTCTGGGATTTTCTGATGACTTGAACACCAATCTCTGTCTATTTCCTATATTCTTTCTCATCTATGTGTTATCTGTAGCAGGAAACGGTCTCATTGTGTTTGTTGTTGCACTGAACTCAGCCTTACACACTCCAATGTACTTCTTCATCATAAACTTATCCTTCATAGACTTGTGTTACTCCTCATCGGCCATCCCGAAGCTGCTGGTAGACCTCTTATCTACTCGTAGGACAATATCGGTCATAGGTTGTCTCATACAGTTCAAAGCTATTTTATTGATAGGAGCCACTGAATGCCAACTGCTTGCCATCATGGCCTATGACCGATACATTGCTATATGCCGTCCCTTACTCTACCATGTTCTAATGAGGTGGAGCGTGTGCCTCAATTTAATAGCCTTTGTTTGGATATTTAGCTTCATAAATGTGATCATCCCATCCCTTGCGTTGCCCATAATTGTGTGTTATCCCAACAAGATCAACCATTACATGTGTGAGGTGCTATCGGTGCTCAGATTGTCCTGTTATGATACTTCAATTCAAGAGCTTGTAATATTTTTTATGGGATTTATTGTTCTTCTTGTACCTTTTGTTTTAATCCTTGTGTCATATAGTTGTATAATATCTTCTGTTCTGAAAATTCAGTCTTCCAGAAGGTCCAAGGCTTTCTCCACTTGTTCCTCACATATCACAGTGGTGGCCATGTTTTTTGGAGCTCAAATAATGACTTATTTAAGACCATCGTCATCTGAATCTTTGAACCAGGACAAATATTTTTTAATGTTTTGTTCTATCATTTGTCCGATGTTGAATCCTCTCATTTATAGCTTAAATAATAGAGAAGTCAAAAAAGTGCTGGGGCAAATCGGGAGACCGGAACATGTGAGCGTAGACTGGTAAGTCTAAGCTTGATTAGCGTAATATGGGCCTCTTATGATATTATCTTAGCTCTGCATGGAAATACATGGACTCCGGCAGTGGCCTGGTGCCCTTTCCAATTTTGTCTTTAAGCCAATTAAGAGGAGCTTCAACTGTGATGTTACTACTGACTCTTGGATCATTTGAAACACAGTCTATCTCAGTATTCCCAATATTTTTTAGAAAACAAGTATAGTGTTAAGAATATTCTCTTTAACAAAGGAGCAGATACCAAAAAATATATTTATCATCACTAAATACAGTTTTGTAAAGTGAAGGATTTCAACATATTTTCTGCGGCAAAGTTGTGGCCCTCAGAAATTATTCACCACTGGATTAAATGGTTTATATGAAATATCTCCATATTTTCTGTGTCAAAGTAGTAGATATTTACAGTCGCAATATATTTTCTTGGAAATTTCTGGGGCTCAGTGGTGGTAAAGTGTGCAAAAGATGAGATAATATTAAAGGAAACTCCTCTTCCTTGTCATCTTTTGGTAAAATGTGCAAATAGACTTTCCTGCCGATAAGATTGTCGACTCTGTGACTCTGTCAACATCATCACTCTTTGCCCACCTAGTTCTCCCCCCCCCCCATGTTACATTATACTTCTCTTTCACAGCTAAGTTTAAAAAAACCTCCGTGAAAAAAAAATATTTTATTAAGAAACAAGAAGCCAAAGTCCATACCAGTACACAGAACACCAGTGCACCAGTGATGGACAGATTTTATCACACATTTCAGAATGGTTAGATATCTTGGATACCTTAATTTAATGTACCAAAAATATCACAGCAAATTGTATGAAGAATCTGGTCTTGTTACTATTCAATATGTAGTCCACGCTTTACAACAGTATCTTTATGCCTCTGAATTAAGGTAAATAAAAAGTGTGTTGCCCTTGATAAGCAATGGAAGATAACCTTCTTGATTAGTGTTGACTGGACCTGAACCACATATTTGGGTTTGTACCAAACTTTACAAATTCAGGTCTGACTCCTAATCCTGAACTTTGCAGCTTGGGTCTGGCCAACACTATTCAAGAAGGTTATTTAACCAAGGACAACAGGAATTTTTTCCATGAAATCAGAAACATAAAAATACTGAAGTTCCAGCACAAACGGTCGCAGTAATTTAATGGCCCCTTTCCCTCTGGCAACTTTGCCAGCTGCATTTAAACAATTGACATGCGCAACTGATGCCAGCGCCGATCACTGGTGTTACTGATTGGTACCTGAAACCAAGGGAGGTTTTTTAATTTGGGGTAAAAAACAAGATATTACGAGCAATCTTTAAAGACTCTTAGGTCTCTTCATAAAGTGATTTGTCTGGATGGCACCGGGTTCCCTTATTTGCCGGGCAGACAGATTCCTATATTTCCAGTCATACAGTAAGTCAAGATTTAGGTTTAATTATTTTGAATATTAGTAAGTAAACTACGAAGACTGTTTCAAGTCTGGAGAAAACTCTTCATCAGTGGTAATCATGACATTTCAATCAATATAGACTGAATGGGGGTCATTTACTTAGGGCCCGAATCGCTTTTTTCCGTCGGGTTTCCCAAATTTTCCGATTTGCGGGAACTGCCCGGGTTTTTGGCGAACGCGATCAGATTGTTGCGCTTCAGTGCTGGTTTGCATGCAACGGAAATCGGGGGCGAGGCCGTTGTACATCCTGTCGGATTCTGAAAAATCGCGCTATTTAAAAAAAAAATAGTGTCGCTTGACACGCACTTACCTGCACCAAGAAATAGAAGGTGAACTCTGGTGAACTCTAGCGGACCTCGCCGCAGCAGCGACACCTGGTTGGACATTGGGCGCACGAACCTTAGTGAATCCCAGCCGGACCCAAATCAGCGTCGGAGAACGCGCCACTGGACCGGGTAAGTAAATCTGCCCCAATGTCTATATCGCACATATATATACTGCTCAAAAAAATAAACGGAACACTTAAAACGATATAACTCCCAGTATACCAAACTTCTGTACAATCAAACTGTCCACTTAGGAAGCCACACTGACTGGCAATCAATTTAACAGGCAATTATGGAGTGGTTCTACAGGTGGGGACCACATATCATGTCTCAGTACATTTATGCTTTCTGGCAGAGTTTTTATTCATTTTGAATGTTCGTGATGCTTTTACACTTGTGGTATCATCAGACGGACTCTAAAACCCTCACAAGCGGCTCAGGTAGTGCAGCTCATCCAGGATGGCACATCAATGCTGTGGCCAGAAGGTTTGCTGTGGCTGTCAGCGTAGTGTCCAGAGGCTGGAGGAGCTACCAAGAGACAGGCCAATACACCAGGAGACATGGAAGGGGCCGTAGGAAGGCAACAACCCAGCAGCAGGGCCACTACCTCCGCCTTTGTACAAGGAGGAACAGGAGAAGCACTGCCTGAGCTCTGAAAAATTACTTCCAGCAGCTATAAATGTGCATGTGTCTGCATAAACGGTTAGAAAACGACTCAATGAGGATGGTATGAGGCCCCGACGTCTACAGATGGGGGTTGGCATTTGCCAGAGAACACCAGGATTGGCTAAATCACCACTGGCTCCTTCTGCTCTTAACAGATGAAAGCAGGTACACACTTAGCACATATGACAGATGTAACATGTTCTGGAGATGCCATGGAGCGTGATCTGCTGCCTTCAACATCCTTCAGCATGACTGGTTTGGCAGTGAGTCAGTAATGGTGTGGGGGCCCCGCAGCCAGAAGGTACCGAGATGAGATCCTCAGACCCCTTGTGACACCATATGCTGGTGCAGTTGGCCCTGGGTTCCTCCTAATGCAGGACAAGGCTAGACCTCATGTGGCTGGAGAGTGTCCGCAGTTCTTTCAGGATGAAGGCTTTGAAGCTATGAAATGGCCCGCTCCTTCCCCAGACCTGAATCCAATTGAGCATATCTGGGACATCATGTCTCACTCCATCCACCAACATCACATTGTGCTACAGTTAGTCCAGGAGTACTTTAGTTCAGGTGTGCGAGGAGATCCCTTAGGCAACCAACCTCATCAGGAGCATGCTGAGGCGTTGTAGGGAGGTCACACAGGCACATGGAGGGCACACACAATACTGGGCCTCATTTTATCTTCTTTTATGGACATTTCATTAAAGTTGGATCAGCCTGTAGTGTGTTTTCTTCACTTTAATTTTGTGGGTGACTCCGAATCCAGGCCTCTATTGGTTAATAAATTTAATTTTGATTGATGATTTGGTTGTCAGCACATTCAGCTTTCTACAGAACAAAGTATCCAATGAAAATCTTTTGTTCATCCAGATCTAGGATATGTTATTGTTATTTTTTGAGCAGTGTATAAACCAATGTGAGACAGTTTAAACTTCTATAACTCTATTCTCATATAATTTGTAGTTACTTCATGGACAAAAAATATCAGCTGGACTGAAAGTCCAGTGATGGTGTCTATGTTAAAAAAAACTACAGACTAATCTCGTGATCTACACCACAATGACGGGGGCTGGATTGTTAACTGCAGGTACGGGGGCAGCAATAGGTCAAAAAGGTGTATTCACCCTTTTTGAAAATCAGTTTTATATACAAAGAGTCCACACATAGCAATAAACTGTCTCCCCGTGATATTCTGTCAGATTTAAGATGGCTTAATATGTAAACACATTTGCTTCATTAACATTTTTGGTCAATGATATTTTTTATTTTACACAATAGTCATAATAATTAATCTCCAGAGATGACCAATCCCGATTTAATTATCTAAAATCTCTTTATAAGCTCTGAGCGTTGCGCTGTATGTCCAGCCGCGCTTGTGCTGTGCCCTGTTGTACGTTATTTGTACTTATTTATATATTTGTTATTTACTTTTCAGTCTATTACAATTTGCCTTGATCTATGACTTCATATAAAGCAGTGGAAAAATTAATAAAAAAACAAATTTCCAGGTAAATTTTGGGTTCATTTGAGTTTTGAGTCGAGTGAAATGGCTTTGTGTATTTTTGCACTGTTTTTGTTTTTTTTTTAATGTGTTTTTTTATGTTTTCCTTATGACATTAAATTATAAGAGGCACAAAATGTTTCTGATACTTGAATAAAAAGTAAATAGCTAACAGCTGCCATGACATAGGTGCAGATTTATCAAGAGTTAGAATTGGATATACCTGGTATAGGATAGGGGAAGTTCTGGCGCTCAGTGGGGCTTATTTACTAAGGGTCCCGTTGGGTTTTTGGGGATCGTGTCGGGGATTGTGTTGCACGCAAGAGGATTGTTGTGTCGCAATCGCGCCGGCTTTCACACAACACAAATCAGGGGGCTGGCCGACGGACGATCCGACGGATTCGGACTAAGCGCGGGATTTAATATTTAAATTTGTGTAGCATCCAATACACTTACATACACCTGGAGGAAGATGGTAAACTCCGGCGGACCTGAGCGGGGAAGTGACACATGTCCGAGTGTATGGACACACTGAGCGCCGGAACTTCCCCTATCCTATACCCGGTATATCCATTACACATCTGCGATCCCATCCACTGGAACGGGAACTACTGACTTCTGGGGACCACCGGCTTCCGGTGCCGAACTACTTCTTCTACATGCGCTTTTAGCTCATGCCACCAGGTGAGCGGCATTCCTATCTAATGTTCATACTTATTTATCAAGGTCAGCGTTATCTGTTTGTCCCATTTTGTCTCCCTGAACACCTTTCTGACTTATCGGGGGTCACCCGGTTTTCTCGGAGTGAGGTGTCTCACCAGTTTCTCTGCATCTTAGAGTAAGAACTGTCTTAGTAACCCATGGAAACCAATTACAGCTCAGCTTTTATTTTACCAGTGCTCATGAATATTTTAAAGGGGAGCTGTAATTGGTTTCCATGGGCAACTAAGAACATTCTTACTCTTAGACAGCCTATTAAATCTTCCCCATAGTTTCTTAACTATGACTTCACATGGGTGGCCAGCTACTGATTATCTATCTGCCATTCATTTACATTTTGATTTGATTTAATAAATCGCCGGAAAATTTGGATTTACGCCAAATCGATCTTTTAATACTCTGCAACACTTTCAAACACAAAAATAGACACAGTAATAATGTGGCCAACAATTTCAAACAATCAGAGTTTTTAGGGGACATTTGAAACAACAAAAGTTGAATATGAGTTTCATTGTCCTAGATAGCCCATTCCAAATAATTGGTGCAATTTGAGAGAAGTCCTCACGATGAGAGTTGGAGGTATAGAGGGGGTAAGTAATTGCACATAGCCAAAATGGAGAGCATAGGTATAGGGGAAGACTCAGAGAAGTTGGATATAGGAAGATTCTGCCTCGGCATCATGGTAAGATGACAATCAGAACTTAAGATGTCCAGGTTAAGCAGAAAGCCATGAAGTTCTGCTTTTGGAGCATTATATTTCAGGTAGAGAGAAGACAAACAATCCTTAGTGATGCTCGATGAAGAAGTATATAGTGATACCAAAATAAAGATTGCGTCAAAAATCTATTTTGCCGATAGTTTGTGTGATCCGGTGGAGAGTTAAAACCAAACCTGTGCAGAGATCATGGTCAATGGAGAAAAAAAAACCTTTAAGAAATTGTTTATGGAATAACATAGAGCATTTTATAGAAATTTATCTCAGATTTCGATCCCTCACTTTACATTTATACTTATTTGATTAGGAAATGGAGACAAACAGGGAAAATAAGACGTTTGCAACTGAACTGATTCTTCTGGGATTTTCTGATGACTTGAACACCAATATCTGTCTATTTCCTATTTTCTTTCTCATCTATGTGTTATCTGTAGCAGGAAACGGTCTCATTGTGTTTGTTGTTGTACTGAACTCAGCCTTACACACTCCTATGTACTTCTTCATCATAAACTTATCCTTCATAGACTTGTGTTACTCCTCATCGGCCATCCCTAAGCTGCTGGTAGACCTCTTATCAACTCGTAGGACAATATCGGTTATAGGTTGCCTCATACAGTTCAAAGTTATTTTATTGTTAGGAACCACTGAATGCCAACTTCTTGCCCTCATGGCCTATGACCGATACATTGCTATATGCCGTCCCTTACGCTACCATGTTCTTATGAGGTGGAGCGTGTGCCTCAATTTAATAGCCTTTGTTTGGATATTTAGCTTCATAAATGTGATCATCCCATCCCTTGCAATGCCAATAATAGTGTGTTATCCCAACGAAATCAACAATTTCATGTGTGAGGTGCTATCGGTGCTCAGATTGTCCTGTTATGATACTACAATTCAAGAGCTTGTGATATTTTTTATGGGATTTATTGTTCTTCTAGTGCCTTTTGTGTTAATCCTTGTGTCTTATAGTTGTATTGTATCATCGATCCTGAAAATTCAGTCTTCCACAAGGTCCAAAGCTTTCTCCACTTGTACCTCACATATCACAGTGGTGGCCATGTTCTTTGGAGCTCTAATAATTACTTATTTAAGACCATCGTCATCTGACTCTTTGAACCAGGACAAATATTTTTTAATGTTTTGTTCTATCATTTGTCCGATGTTGAATCCTCTCATCTATAGTTTAAATAATAGAGAAGTCAAAAAAGTGCTGGGGCAAATTGGGAGACCGGAACATGTGAGCACAGACTGGTGAGTCTAACCTTGTTTAGTCCAATATGGGCCTCTTGTGATATTACTTGGGCATTAATATTAGTGGATGCCAGACGTAGAAGGGGAGTTTGAAGAAAATGTAAACATCTGTTGTTTGTATAGAACCTATTGGTACAGACTAGAGATTAGTAAAACATATTTTTGATCTTAAATAGAAAAAAATTATCTCTGTGATCTATTGGAGATTTGTTGCAGATCAACAGAAATGTCCGCCACAAAGCGAAACTATCGAAGATGCAACAAATGACCAAAGGAATCGGCCATTTTCAGTAGTCCTAATACCTTTTTAGAGAGAAAGTTGGGTGTTTTTTTGATAAGATACCAGAAGATCAACATCATTACATTTGGGGCCACATTTATCACTTTTGTGCGCCTAAGTGTAGTAGTTGCGCCTAAATTCTGGCGCACTGTTTTGCCAGAATTATCACAAGCTACTACCATCTGTGATAAGTATATTTCCTGCCTCTTATTAATCACTTTACTTTAAAACAGTTTAGGCGCAATTTTGGCGCAGTTTAGGCGCAATGTTAGATTCAGGCACTTACATGTGATCCTGCTACAAGCTCCTCTCTGCTTCTCCCACAGCCCAGAATGAAGATAACACTCACAGCAGCACCCAGGTGTGTGACACCCAGCACCCAGTGATCTCCTCAGTAGGGGCTTCTCCTGGAGGGGATCCCCCAGTGCTGGTCTCCTGCTGCACCCCTGTAATTCTGCACAATATCCCCCTCAGACACTGTGCAGAATTACATGGGGGACACTTGTCAGTACTATCTGCAACATTCTGTAACGTTCTCTTCTCTCTTGCTGTGAGCTCAGGATTCTGCAGAATATTTTGTAAATAGAAGGTGATGAACTGTAAATAGAGTCTGCAGCTCCTGTCTGTAATGTATCTAATGTATCTATTATCTGTTCCAGTGTCTGGCTGAGCTCTCCTGCTAGAAATGAGCTGTTCTGCAAAGGGGCTCAGTGCTTTCTTCTCAGATAACGCCACCTTCGGGCTGGAGTGTTTTTGCGCCCGTTTTTGCGCCTAAATGAACACGTTGCAAGTGATAAATATCATTAGGCGCAGCAAAACATCTGTATTGGTAAGATAGATGAGGGGAAGCTGGTTATTTTAGCTGCGCGGCTAATTTGACGTTTAATCGCAAAAATGGCGCAAAAACGGTGCGCCTGAATGAAAAGGCGCAAAAACAACAGAATAAACGAGTGATACATGTGGCGCATAGTTTTTAGAAACCTCAAAAGCAAAGCATTTTAGAGTATTTTCTGTGATCTCTTTTGATCATATAGTGAGATACTATACGATGCACCAAATCTCTTGGTTGGGATTAAGTCCTAGTCTTGTTTCTTTCTCACCTGCTTTGGCACATTATTCCTATCTACCCTTTAAGATGTCACCATTCCCCTTTAAGTTTTTTCCCCTACTATTTCCTCTTTTCTGTCTAGACAAATATTTGCCTCCACATTCGGTTAAGTGGTAGTGACTGGCAGAAGTTGCCACATTTGGATGTCCAGACCAAAGAATCCAGGCACTGACTGAGTTCCAGACTCCTGCGGTAATGGCTGCAGCATTCAGTGTCAATCATTATCCTTGAATGTTCGGAGAAAAAATAGTCTGCGACATCCTTATACTCTGAGTGCAGGGTGCAAATGGCTGGTGGTGAAGGCGGTGAGGGGCCACAGATAGGGTCACAAGGCTGCCGTGAGTGAATGGTAGAGGCATGTCCTAATATGCTGTTATTTATAATTAGAGATGAGCGGACCAGAATTTTAGGTTCTGCGGTCTACATTCGGCAGATTCACGTAACGCAGATATAGTGCTTGTTGAGCCAATTAGGCAGCTTCACGCCCCCAGCAGCTTCAGCATGGCTGTGATTGGCCAGGTGGAAGCATAAAATAATTGCATCAAATTAAAATCAAACTGAAATAAAGTAGACAGTGGAGTGAACCTATCATTCTACCAGTGAACCAGCTCAGTTCTATAGTAGGTCCGACCTGGCGTAGAATTGCCTATTAGCCTGTACCAGGACTTGGCACAGGCTATGGGTGGTGCACAGGCACAGGACAGGAATGCCCCAAGCTGGTCCTTTATGCTACCCCCCCCCTTCCTTCCCCTAGAAGTCCCAGAAAGAGCCAATGCTGGATAGTAGTGTATCTGTCCTACATTCCCCCTTCCCAAGAAATGATTGAGAACCAAAAAGGTTCATTTTGGCTTTCAATCCATAAGGCACTGAAGTTACCAACCCTTTATGGCCTTTATATATCCTAACGGACATTTTAGAAACAAATTTGCTTCCAAAAAATGTAGGAAAATGTTAAAAAAAATTGGACAATTATAATATTTTTCTAAATGCATATATAGGGGCCTATTTATCATACGCTGGCACTCGTGCGCCAGTGTATGATAGCCCTGCCGCTGCAAGTTCGCAGCCCGATACATCAAGAGGCTTCCGGACAGACAGGGCCAGGCGTAGAAAAAAAACGCAGCCGGCCACTTTTCACGTATGAAAACGCCCCGCGTCGTCCCCCTGGCGTGAAGGTGGCGGATCGGGGCAAATAATCTCAAAAGCTAGCAATTAGCTAGCATTTGTGATTATTTCAGGGCCTCTGCGCCACTGGCGTAGCACAGAGGTCCTGATAAATATCCCCCATAGTGTGTGTTTCCTGGAACCTACATTACATCATATTGGTGGTCATTTACTAAGGGCCCGAATCACTATTTTTCGCCGGGTTTCCCGAATATTACTGATTTGCGTCGTTTCTCCGTGAATTGCCTTGGTTTTTTGGCTCACGCGATCGGATTGTAGCGCATCGGCATCGGCATGCATGCGACGAAAATCGGGAGGTGTGGCCATTGGTAAACCTGAGGGATTCGGAAAAACTGCTGTATTTTTTTTAAAAAAGTGTCGCTTGACACGCACTTACCTGCACCCAGCATAGGATGGTGAACTCCAGCGAACTCCGGCAGACTTCAGCGCAGCAGCGACACCTGGTGGACATCGAGTGCACTACCCTAGTGAATCGCCGGAAGACCCGAATCCTCGACGGAGAACGCGCCACTGGATTGCGACAGGACAGGGTAAGTAAATGTGCCCCACTGTGTTCTGCCACCTGCCATCTGCATCTTGATTTACTTTCCTAAAATTGTACTGGTTGTGGCACGGACATTAAATGAGAAAGATCACATTAGTTCAGTGGCACGTCAACAATTCTTCTATGTGATGTGCATCTTTTACACGTAAAGAAACGTTCAAGATTCAATCATGAGGAAAGAGATAGTTTTATTATATGACATCTTACCTAGAATTTATAATCTATGGCTCTCTCAGACATGGCATCCAAGGAGCTTACCGATTCACCTGGGTCTTGTCCAGTGTTTTACCCTCCGTCTGCTTCTGTCATAAACATGGCCGCCTTCTGATATTCATGGGGTCTTCTTTCAGTTTCTATGGGTATGCCCAAGTGGGCACCTTTTTTTCTGATGACTTATGCCCTGAAATTTTTGAAAATGTTTCATTGCCTGTTCTTGCCATTTCTCCTTTACTAAAAAAAAGGTTTCAGGTTCACCAAAAAGTCCAGGTTCACCATCTGGACTTTCCAGCTCCTTTCTCCTTTAATCCACAGTCTATATGAACCTGAGTGAAATGAAGCACCATGTTACACGTCATCATGTGAGGAGTGTTTCTGTTACATAAGTGTGTTCTATTTTCTCCAAATAAACTTAATAAAAACGCCTTCATTAAAAAAGAACACATATAACGATAAGCAAACAAAGGTATAAGCATGTTAGGTATCTCCCCATCCCCAGATCTATCAAAATATAAAAATAATAATCCCATTCAGTAAATGTGGTAAAAAAAGGAAAAAAAGTTACGGTTGTCAGAAAATGGCAATATGGCAGATTTCTGGCGGTATGAACAGTGGTGTAACTAGGAGAGGCTGGGCCCCATGTCAAACTTCTGCATGGGGCCCCTTTCCCCTGACAAAAATATGTATTTATATTTATACAAACGTGTTTATACAATTACACACATGTATATACTTATATCTCCTTCACGCTCTGTGCCGTACAGAGCTACGGAGGGTGTATGAAGGGGGCCGTGGGGTGAGCCCTCTTCATACAAAGATTTTGTTTGCATATTGCAACAAACACCCCCTGCTAATAACCACGCTTGGTGCTAGCATTGATTTCGAGGGCGCCGCCATCTTTGTTGATATCGCTTCCGCCTCTGACATCATCGGGGAGCGGCTTCTGGAGATTCATTACATTGCGCCAGTGGCTCTCACTGTAATGAATGTAATGTAAAAATGCCACATACTGCAAAAACCCAAAAACATCTAATCACCCCCTTTCCTTAAAACTGATATAAAACTTAAAAAACAGTAAAAATCACAAACACGTTAGGAATCGCTGTGTCCCAAAATTCCAGATCTAGCAAAATATAAAAGCAGTTAATAGTAGCGGTTAGGTCCAAAACGAAAAATCGCCAAATGTCCGAAACGCTACTTTTACACCATTTTACTTCAGATAAAAATGTAATAAAAAGTTATCAAAAGGTCGCACAGTCCTCAAAATGGTAGCAATTAAAAAGTCAGCTCATTTAGCAAAAAATGAAACCTCACACAGCTCCGTACACTAAAGTATGTAAACCCAGCTTTTCTCCCGGGGATGGGGAGGAGGAGAATCCTCTGTTGGGAGATGGAAGCCAACACCTGTATGAGACAGGTAATGAAAAGAGACACCCTGCCCACATGAGACACCTTGGGGGACTCCAACCCAGACATCTCCACGTCCTGGTTGGAATACCAACATTTGACATCAAACGTCAATATTGATTCTGAGTGCATATTTGGGGCACTGTCCTAGAGGCTCTCATCGGACTTCAATCCCCCCTGCCCATGTGCTATCCCAGTTATATGCTATCCTGCTTACTGAATCAGACATAGCTGTCGACTACACTCACTGAAGCAGAATGGGAAAAGGCCTTTCTATACTCCCACAAACTGCCTTACTTTGCAGAGTGCAAGAGAAAAATGATAAGATCCCTCGCGATGGTACAAGTGTCCCCTCAAGCTTCAGAGAATCTATTCTTGGGGCCTGGAGGCAGCCTAGGGTGTGCTGATGTCACTGTGCTTGGTATGGGGACCTGTGGGCTGTCCTACAGCCTGGCAGGTCTCCAGAAGGTGGTGTATGCAAGAAATTTGGAGGGAGAAGCTGAGGTACTGGTTCTCCCTGGGGAAACCCCTGAGTGTCTGTAAGATATGTCCCTGGGTGATGGATGGGGAAGCCCGTGGTGGTGACAGCCGTATCCAGGGATCAGACAGAGGCAACATTATGCAAATTAACTCACGGTTCTTTTTTGAAAAGGTAGCAGGCAATGGGCCTAAACGGTCTAAAGCAGATTCTGTTACTGGAGTGGTCATGGAGAGTGGTCCCCAGGAATTGTGCACCAGCCTGGTAGTAGATGCAGGCTGGCATAATTTGGTTGTGTCCAAACTGTGGAAGCTGCAGCCCTGGATTTGAGTCTCCTGACTCTGGTCCTGTGATTAGTTTAAGTGTCAGTACTGAAGCTGTACTAAACACTGTCTCTCTCTGTTCACTCTGTCTCTGTAGACAGAACATGCGGTCTAGAGGATGTGCTCTTCAAGAGAGCTGGTGGTAAAAGACATTGTGCTCCTCCCTGCCCAGGGGTTTTATTCTTCTGGTCAGGTGGTAGCACCTCTCCAATCCCACTCCAGCTTACAATATAGCCAACTCATTGGTCAATAACTTACACCCACTTAACCATTGCCTGTTCAAGCTGGATCTACAGCTGCTAATTACCTGAGATCTTCCTGCATTATCCCTTGGGTGAGTTGATCAGACTCACTTGATGGATCCTGATAGGTAGAGGTCTTTATTTGCAACTGCTCCCTTGCCTATACGTTGGCAGGGGTGTTGCATACCCCCTAGGTAATTGAAAGAGCCGCCCACGGCTCGGCTATGGATGGGAAGGACAACCAAAGCTGGCCAGCAGCGTTTGGCCTCCTGATGATCCATGCACACTACAGCATGTAGGGGTGCAGATAGTATGTGCACTTTTTGAGAAGTGCTGGCTATATGCAGTGTAGGGGAAGACATACCATCCTGGATACAGGCATAAAAATGACGACTGTACAGTTGGTAGCTAACACCCTTAAATCAACTGTTTGCTACGGGAAAGGTGTGGTGTCATGTCCTGTAATCCAGTCCTTGCACCAAGGCCTGAAAATTTGTTTGCAAACTCATCACCTAGGTGGCAATGTTATACACATAAATGGTATATATAGTACATACAGTATATCTGCCATCTGACGGTTTTACCCTAGTGTATGACATCTAAGTGTCAGTATCTAAACACCCCCAGTCCCCTAAGGACCAGCAGTTTACAGAGGCCACACAAATATGAAGCTTCGGTTTGAGGCGTAAGCCTGCAGTCAGGATTTGACAAAGACAAATACAAAGATGGTCCGACAAAGCCTTGGCTACGTACCTGAAAAGCCTGACAAAACGTTAAATGCAAACTATAGTTGTGCAAACATTTAAATCGCATTGGCTTTAATAGCCCAATGGGTACTTGGCTTTAAACGTTACATAACGTTACTCGTAGCATGGCCACTCTTGGTAGCAAAATAGCAATGTCCATTTTCCTAAAAAGAAAAGATATATAATGCAAACAGAATGTCCATTTCTAGAAATGAAAGGCATTTAGTGCAAAAGATACAAGACTTTTTGCTAGGAGGATCCAACTAAAAGTCTTTCAGAGAGCTCCTGCAGGGAGAGTCTATTCTCTGGGCACAGCCCTTGAGACAGGAAAAAGTACAGCAAAGAAGGGTCTCCTCTTCGGATGAGGGACAGAGTCCTTTGGTGAGGTATCTCTGTGTCGGCAGAGATGGGTACTAGTATAACACAACTGGAAGAAAAGTTCAAGGACAGTTTCTTGACTTATAATAACTAAGGGGAGAGTCCCAGGGTAGTTTCTGGCTCAGGAAGGGTTAGTAGGCGCAGCCCAACTGGGAGTAGAAAAATAACTGGGAGTACAAAGCAGCAAAGTTAGTGGGCATCAGCCCATCAGGGGATTACTCTTGCTGTTCTGGAGCTGGAAGGACAGGGCGTTCTCGCCGGACAGCATGGGCTTCTTGGCAGGTGGTCCTGGGTATCCAGCAGGCTGGTCAGCATCTTTAGATAAGGAATCATGCCCTTTTAAGAGAGACCCTTTGGTAGTTAGGCCTTCTGGAGGGAGATGTTGGTCCTCTGCAGGAAGGCCGGACTGTACCCCACCCGGGGCTAAGAGAGAGATGGTAACAGTCACTGTGATATAGGCCCTGAGGGCCATGGTACTCTTATGAGAGGTGATCCCGGGAGGTCCGGAATCAGAGGAGGCAGCCCCCATTGAAGACTGCGTGTGGGAGACAGCAGCAAGCGGTGCAGCAGAGGAAGGTGTCCGAGGCTCTTGGGCACACCATGCAACACTTGGTTCCTCATTTCGGTGGCTGTACGGCATGTCGGCAGGCCAGGAGACAGCACGTGGTGAAATCCAAGATGGCCGATTAACCTCTCTTATGCTGGATGCTAGAGGGTGGTTGTTTGCAGCCAGCAGAGGGTACTTAAGTTGTTCGGGTGGACGGGCCTTAAGTTGCTAGTTCTACTTAAATTGTTAATTCGGGCGGGCCCTAAGGTGTTCAGGCGGGCAGCAATTCCTCCGGCACAGAGGGAGAGGCCTGGACACAGAGGGCGAGGCCCGGAGGTACACATCACTGAATTATGACCCGGCCGTGCAACCCCGGTCACCTCCCCCTTAACAGGCCCAGTTATGCTCCTGGGTATGAATAAAGGACGTGTGTCATTAGAGCCCAAAGTGAAAGTCATAAAAACCAAGCGTGTAAGAAGATGGCACAACTGGATTTTCTTACAACAATTTCACAGCCTTTTGGATTTTTTTTGCTCTTTATGGTGATGCCATTGAGAGTGATAGTACTGCCCAAAATTGTGATGCATGATGTAGCCGCCATGTTAGTCCTGGTGCTCGAGCAACCGGCAATAGATTCACTGCCGCTGGTGACTTTGAGTAGGTAACGGCCACAGTCTGTGCTGGCACTGATGGCGGATGTGACTGGGGAGAGGGTTTTAAAATCCTTTGAATTTTTATGGGTCGGCTCATCACTATTCCATGTATTTACAAAGTTTAGAAACTGTACAAAATATTGTATTTCTCAATACATAAACTTTCTGTGAGGCCATAATTAGGGCATCTAATCTCCAGCGCGTAATTATCAGGATTGTCTGTGATTCCGCTTTTCCCAGTGGGGGTCGGCTGCGCTCTACACCGACACTATAATAACCCTCCTCACTGAGCTGCATGTTTAGGAATCACATTTCACCTTCTGTTATGTCCTATCGTAATCTGAGGAGGTAAGTGAAAACCATGAAACGTGATATTTTATAAAGGTAAACTGATCCATTTTTAAATGGATTTTGCATTTCATTTCTGACATTTTCAGAAGAATTTGGTTTGCAAAATCACATTTTTCTATCCAGAGAGAAAATATCCCTTATGTTGTTTCTTATACTGTAGGGGCACTCCCTACTGCTCCATTTGTATCATGACCTACACATAGTAGAGGGTAACAAAAGAGAGTAAGGCATCCGTAGTCGCAGAGGAACTCAGCAGGAAAGTGCTTTTGAATACCTAAAATATATTGTGGTCGGAGTCATCTTACCTTAAATTTTAAGCTTTAACCTAAATCTACTGAAATCTACTAAATATTTCTAAAAGTCTAAGCACAAACCTCCAAACTATTACAAGCCTTAATACTATTATCTAAACTACTACAAGTCTTCAGACTAGCCTCCATACTTTATCCTACTAACTAACCTAATAAACCATGGGTTTCTGCGGCACTCAATTGATGATCCTGTGCCCCTACAGATGATCAACAAAGGGGCCCTGGTGTCAGTCCACCCCTTATCAGCTGTTTGAAGACTTGAGTGAGGTGGTCTTCTTACTTGACTGCTCATATTGGGGCAAATTTACTAAGGGTCAGCGGGCCGCATTTCCGTCGGGTTTCCCGACTATTTACATTCAATCGGATTTTGTCGCAGACGTGCCGACTTTCAGTCGTGCCGACACAAATCGAGGGGCGTGGCCGTCGGACAACTTGACTGATTCGGACTAAGTGCGGGATTTAAAATTCAAATTGTGTTGCAAGACAATGCACTCACATACACCTGGAAGGAGAAGGTGAACTCCGGGGACCTGAGTGGGGAAGCGACACGTGCAGGATATCGGGCACACAATCTTGTTGAATCGCGGCAGCTCCGAATCCTCGTCGGACAACGCACCTCAGGGATCGCGCAGGGACCGGGTAAGTAAATCTGCCCCATTGTATTGTGACTATCCTTGGTGTTGCTACGCCGTTTAATTGTGGGCATGAGCTGCAGCCTGGCCATGTGACCATACATATCAACTTCTTAATAATGTGTACTCCACGCCATATGGGGACAACAATTAATAGGGTAACACCACTACATATTATTAGATAGTCAAAAACTCCCCCGTCCCCTGTGACTTCATCAGAATTTTAGCAATCAGTAACCCTAACAAGAGTCTCTCATTTGCCACCTCATCTGGATTTTTATGTCAGATGATCTGCAATTCCATTTTTTTCCAATTCCAAGTGCATGAAAAATAAAATGCCACCACTAGTACGTACAATATGTCCAACCGATCAGCTCTAAGATGGCTCTGTGAAACTGAAATAATATAAAATTATGACTTTTGGAAGTTGCAGAGTAAAAAACGAGAAGATTTCAAAAATGTAAATCGCCTTGTGCCACTAAGAAGTTAAATACATTTTCCAATAAAATTTGCTGTTAAACGTTCAATATCTTCACCTTCTCTAAGAATAAGAAAACTTCAGGAATGTTAACCCTTTATCAGATTGAGAGGTCATGACTTCAAACTCTAACATTGTCGATGGTTCCTTTTATCTTCTGAGCAGTATGAGCTTCTCTTCCATAACAAATTTCCTCGTTTTCTTAAAGATTTTCCCCTCTATATTTCTTTCCCGATAGCTTCTTATGGGAAAAGTAAGATATTCATAACTTATATTTGACTTATTCACACACAAAAAACATAATTTTTGAAGAGACTCCTCAAGATGATAACTAGGGACAACACTACAGTGACTGAACTGATCCTATTGGGTTTTTCCAATGATGTGAAAGTAAACATGTGTCTGTTCCTGCTATTTTTTGTCATCTATATGGTAACACTTTTTGGAAATGTTTTTCTAATTTACGCCGTGTTTGTAAACCCTCACCTATGGACGCCCATGTACTTCTTCCTTGCCAATCTGTCTTTCGTAGATTTGTCTAATGCTTCCTCGGCCGTCCCCAAGTTCTTGGCGGACCTCTGCTCTACATACCGGATCATTTCCCTTAGCGCTTGCCTTATCCAGTTCAAGATTATAGTGTTCATAGGGACTACCGAATGCAACCTTCTGACCATCATGGCTTATGATCGATATCTTGCCATCTGCCGCCCTCTACATTATCCGGTTACGATGAGATGGAACGTGTGTTATCTCCTGACGGCCTTTGTGTGGTGTTTTAGTTTTATGGTTTCAGTCATGCCTTCTTTTCTGTTACCTCTCTTACTATGTTATCCGAACCAGGTGAACCACTTTATGTGTGAGATTCTGGCTTTGCTCGAGTTATCATGTGATAATATTAGGATTAAAAAAATTGTGATATTTTCACTTAGTTTTGTCTCTATATTTCCTCCATTTATCTTTATTGTAACATCCTACATTTGTATCATATGCTCCGTTCTGAAAATCCATTCTACTAGAAGGTACAAGGCTTTCTCCACATGCACCTCCCATATACTGGTGGTGTTTTTGTACTTTGGAACGGGGATAGTCACGTACTTTGGACAATCGGGCAAGGACTCATTAAATCGGGAGAAATATGCCTCTATTTTTTATGTTGTTGTTGCTCCAATGTTAAACCCTCTGATCTATAGCGTAAATAACAGAGAAGTAAAACGAACAAAAGTTTGGAATTGGAAAAATGTCTCTTTAAAATAGTAAAAATTAGTGTTGTATCTGTTTCCCGAGAAATTTCCCGAGATTGCACTTGGCCAATGACTTTATTGAATATAAGTCTCTGACGCCGAAACTAAAAAGCATAAGCTATAAAGAAATCAGATAAAGAAACAACCGCAGAAGGGAGGACAAGTCTGGAAGAGTTTAGTGGCCCTCAAACCTTCTGTTACAAGAGACCGCGTCATTATTTAATTTTATGATTTTGTTGCATGTAGCCCATGGTTTAAAGCTCTGCAGAATATGATGGCGCTACATGAAATTCAATATTATGATATTTATTATTATTATTATTATTGTTCTTCACAAACCTTCTCCAACCGATGTGAGCGAGAGTTGGATGTGGCATAGGAAAAACATCCAGCCTCTAAATTGGCGAAGCTGATGGAGAAATTCCCTAAAAACCTTTGTTTGTACCTAAAGGTGGTCCTACAAAATATTGACTCAGGGAACACTTATCACTTTTTAATTCAAATTCTCTATTTACAACATAAAGTACTTGATACTTTATGTTGCTCTACCTCATAAAAATATCAGTAAAATACATGAATGTGGAAACACATTAAACACATTAAGAATTAAGAAAAGTTCTAGAGTCATAAATACTTTTGCAACCTACTGTATGTACACAAAACTAGACTGGACTGACACAAATGGAAGGTGGATCGTGGTCATAAGGGTTCAAAATCTTTATGAGATGAAATGGGTTATTGCGTGTTGTTGGCAATTCGAAACAGATGGATTTTCAGGTTATTTCTGAAAGTTAGGAAGGTGTGGGTGAGTATATCCTAGGACTGTATATGGAACTGGTCATACAGGCTAGTTAAGTTGCAAGTTGACTTTCATGCCTATAGATTATACAATCCTATGCTTCCAAGGCTGCAGAGAAGTCCATGGCCGAAATTGCACTGCAGACACGGTAAATCCTGTCTTAACAAAAGGCCGATCTATTAAAGCAAGTATTGTTGTGTCATAAATGCTCATAACATAACGTCCCACATCGTCCCTGTAACCTCCAAGTCTGTAGAGAAAGCCATGGCAGAAATTGCACTGCAAAGGCGGATGTGCCTCTAAGCAAAGGTAAGAGAAGCCTAAGGCTACATTCACACTGCTGTGAGCCCGCCGCGCCGTAGCACGGCAGGCAAACGGCAGCGCAGGGAGAGGAGGAGGAGGTGAGCGTAGCCCCTCTCCATAGCGATATATGGCCGCAGCGCCGTAATACGGGAAAAGATAGGACATGTCCTATCTTTTCCCTGGCTACGGAGCGGTACAATGTTGCACATGTGCTGCACCGTACCGCTCCCGTAGGGCGCCGTGAGCCCATAGAAGTGTATGGGGGACGTATATCGGCCGCATATACGTCGGCCGTATATATGTCCCCCATACTGTAGTGTGAATGTAGCCTTTCTGTGAGACAGAGTGTTGGTATGTGTGTGTCTACGCTGTGTTTTGCTGCCTTTTTTGAGACATTTTTTGGCGCATTGCAATTTTTGCGCCTTTTTGTGGACATTTTGAAATGTCCGTCGAACATTTTTTTTTCGTGAGTAAGACACATTTATCTTCTATTCCAGATGTGATAAATGTTGCGAATGACATTTATCATTTCATTGTCTAAAATTTGCAACATTTGCTGGGGCAAAAAAAAACATAGACTAAATTATAGTTAAGGAAAGCTTAGAAAATGGAAAGAAGTGACTTGTGAAATTTGTAACATATGTCTTAAAAAAGAGATCTGAAAACAAAAACCTAATTTAACACAAGAAAAAAGTGAGATTGATGAATTACCAAAGAAGCGGATGAAAAAACAACAGGCAAAAACTAGCCAAAACAAACAGAGATAATTTTTGAAAAATGTTTATTTTTCAAAATACTAAATCATCTTGTTCTCAGGGAGAGTTTTACCACCTAAATTAGTTACTTAAAAGCAGTTCCCAAAGGTATGTCTACTTTATATTTTCATTTTTTGTAATGTTTGGAAAATGTCACACGGTTTACAAGTCAGACATTTGTTTTCCGTATTTTCTAGGAGATTTCAGAATTGACTTTTTTGGGGATCATTATTGTTTTTAATGAACTTTGAAATACCGTATCTATTTGAGTATAAACTGAGTTTTTCAACACAAAAAATGTGCTAAGAAACTCAAACTCTGCTTATACATGAAAAAAATACAGTCAAAACTCACCTTTCAGCCGCCCCCCCGGCTCACTTTTCCATCTGCAGCAGGTCCGTTGGCAGTGCAGTGGCCGCGCAACTATGCCATCAGCAGCCGCTGATATCATAGGTTGCACCAGCCGGGCCGTGTGCACTGACCCATCGCTGAGCTATAGCTGAAGCAAGTAGAGGACCTGCCCTGCCCTAGGAAAGGAGAGTACTCCATTTATTTCTTTTTGTGCTGCGCAAACTGGAAGCTGGCTAGCAATATTGTACACGGGGCTGTCTATATACTAATTGGGGCTGGCTGGCTATATACCATATGGGACTGGCTATATACTACAGGAGGCTGGCTATATACTAAAGTGGGGCAGGCTATGGGGCTGACTATATACTACACTGAGCTGACTATGTACTACAAGGGGTTGGCTGGCAATATACTACAGGGGCTGGCTATATACTAAAGGGGACTGGCTATATACTAAAGGAGGCTGATAATATGCTACAGGGGGCTGGCTGGCTATATACTAGAGGGGTCTGGCAAGCTATATACTACAGGGGGCTGGAGAGCTATATAGTACAGGGGGCTGGCTATTTACGAAAGGGGCAGGCAGGCTATATATTACAGGGTGCTGGCTGGCTATATGCTACAGGGGGCTGGCTATATACTACACAGGGCTGTCTATATACTAAAGAGGGCTGGCTGGCTATATACTTCAGGGGGCTGGCTGGCTATATGCTACAGGGGGCTGTCTATATACTAAATTGGGCTGGCTAAATGCTACACGGGGCTGGCAGGCTATATGCTAAAGTGGGCTGTCTACACGGGGCTGGCTATATATTAAATGGGGATGAGTGGGCTATATACTAGAGGGGTCTGGATGGCTATATACTTTAGGGGGCTGGCTATATAGTACACTGGGCTGGCTATATACTAAAGGAGGAAAGCTGGATACCTTCTACAGGGGGATGGCTGGCTATATGCTATAGGGGGATGTCTGTATATTAAATGGGGCTGGCTATATACTACAGGGGGCTGGCTGGCAATATACTACAGGGGGCTGGCTATACACTACAGGGGGCTGGCTATATACTACACGGTGCTGGCTGGCTATTTACTAAAGTGGGCCAAATGGCTATATACTAAAGGGGGCTGGCTATATACTACAGGGTTCTGGATGGCTATATACTACAAGGGGCTGGCTATATACTAAAGGGAGATGGCTGGCTATATACTAAGGGGGGCTGAATGGCTATATACTAAAGGGAGCTGGCTATATACTACAGGGTGATAGATGGCTATATACTACAGAGGGCTGGCTATATACTAAAGGGGGCTTGCTGGCTATATGCTAAAAGCTCTGCGGTCATCATCACTCTATTGCTGCTGGTCTCCTGCCTCTGATGGTTCATTTGCCACAGAACCCCCTTCTCAAACACCTACTGACTGGTGGACGCTAGTACACCAATTATCTACTAAGCTGGACATTCAAGCTCTGATATCTGAAGTCAAGGAGACATGTATATCAGCTATAGCTGAAGTATGCAAAAATATACAAATGGTGGCTCAATGAGTGGATACATTGGAGGATGACCACGCAGCGGCCCGCAAAGCTATCAATGGGCTCCACAACCACATCATGTCTCAAGAAGAGACAATTCAAGAGCTACAGTCTCATATAGAGGACTTAGACAACAGGGGGAGGAGACATAATATACGTGTCCAAGGTATAAAACCTATAATAAACTACTGAAAATAAGGGAGGAAAAAGAGTAAGTCTAATCCAAAAATTGTAGGGCTAATTTAGTATGCCATAATGACCTCCCAAAACATATACATCATTAAAGCCCAAGGCTAAGAAACAATACATATAAACCAATTGTATCTTCCTATAACAGGAAGATAGGCCTAAGACCCGGAAGTAGTCATGCAGTCATGTGTTCTCCTAGACCCGGAAGCAGTCATGCAGTCATGTGTTCTCCTAGACCCGGAAGTAGTCATGCAGTCATGTGTTCTCCCAGACCTGGAAGTAGTCATGCAGTCATGTGTTCTCCTAGACCCGGAAGCAGTCATGCAGTCATGTGTTCTCCTAGACCCGGAAGCAGTCATGCAGTCATGTGTTCTCCTAGACCCGGAAGTAGTCATGCAGTCATGTGTTCTCCTAGACCCGGAAGTAGTCATGCTGTCATGTGTTCTCCTAGACTCGGAAGTAGTCATGCAGTCATGTGTTCTCCTAGACCCGGAAGTAGTTATGCAGTCATGTGTTCTCCTAGACCCGGAAGTAGTCATGCAGTCATGTGTTCTCCTAGACCCGGAAGTAGTGGAGCGATTACCCGTATATTTAAGTGATTAACCATGTTTTAGCCTTACCAGCAGCCATTGCACCCAGCTAGGAAGTAATCTCCATATGGCTTAATCCTCATGATTGCTGTAGTAGGTTTGTGATTAGGTGCCTTGTTTCATTTACACATGTGTGTTGGTCTTATCGTGTAATTAAAGGAGTATTTATTGTTTGTATGATCTAACTTGTATTAGCCATGGTGAAAGACATCGAATGGTGTCAGAAACGCGTCGCTTAGTTGTAACTCGCGTGATGTCCTTGATGCAATATGAATACAGATAAATAACGTTTGAAGCGAGGGAGCCGGATCTTTTTGTTCTTTTGGGATTGTTAAACCTATACAAGGAGGTCTTGTCCTGTGCTCCCGTTGACAACAAATTTGGTGAGCTGAAAGTACATCATTTGAAGATAATCGTATAAAAGACTGACCCTGCGCCATCTCCAATATTTAGTTACTTAGGGAAAGACATTGTTACTATATTCAGTTTTCAGGAAGATTAGGCTCTAAGACAATAGGCTTGAGGAGATTAGGGTACAGTAGAAGGATAGGAGGGGATAGAGTTGTGGTTGGCTGGGTATATACTGGCCTGGGTGTGATCCATAAGTTAGTGGGTAGTAATTCATACTGCTACTGAATCTGTCTTCCATTATTTTTTTGGACTGTACACCAGACCGCATTTTACTGTGTTGTGTGCCCTGTACCCGTGTGTACTGTTGTAATCTGGCACCTCCCTTTTTTTCACATCACAACAATTTTTGGGGGGAGAGGGACCAGTTGGCTACCTTTAGAGAGGGTGGTACAGCATTGTCTCCAGTGTTTCAACGAAAGCTGACATCCAAGAGATTGAAAGTGGAATATGAAGATGATTTCTCGGGCAAAAGAGTCCTTCAAGTATACGCTTTCAAAGGTTGTTTGAGAATCGGAAACCAAATCTAGGAGGATAGTTTTATCAAAATGAATTATTTGACCTAAACAAAAACAGAAAGCAGAACCTGATATCTGGTGAAATTATATCTGGTAATGAAAGCAGCCTGCCCCCTGACCTCATATGCCTAAGTTGAAACACTCCAGTATGTAATCCATTATACTGTGACTGTGGTTTTTTTAGGGGCGCTGTGTGGAGTTGTGGTACATGGAGCAGTAGACATCTGACTGTGAATTCAGCAAAGATAAACCTTGGTCTGGGGAAATCATATTGAAGTCCTCTTCCTGATAGAGCAGATCATATTCTGTAAGGTACTAGATGCCACCAATATCTGTTTCATTGACTGTCTATTAGTGTGTGACACAGCATTATCGATATCTGTTTCATTGACTGTCTATTAGTGTGTGACACAGCATTATCGAGGCAGGGGGGCAATTTCAATTTTCGCCTCGAGCGGCAAAAAGGCTAGAATCAGCCCTGGTATAAAGGTCCCCTAATCTCTATATGGGGGCTACCCTGGTATAAAGGTCCCCTAATCTCTATATGGGGGCTACAGATATCTGTTTCGACAAAGATCCCACTTATTGTTTTTGTCTTGCTTGTGACAAGCTTCAGTATTGTAAATTGGCTTAAATTCCCCCGATTTGGATCATTATGTTGATCATGTTCCATAACAGATATGAGATTAATTATAGAATAATTAATCTCCAAAGTTCGCACCCAATTAATCCATCCTCAAACACCTTATATAATCTGTGACACAGATCAGCTACGCCCGGGCCGGCTCAGGCCTCGCGTCGTCACACTGATTATTCTAGTTTGTTTTCTCTTCTGTTGCAAGTCTTTTGTTCCGTGTATTTTCAGTGTTATGTACTTGGCCAAAAATTCCAATGTTTAATTCAATGTAATTTAAAAAAAATAAATCTTATTTCCCTTTTTGTAAATTTGGACTCAAAGCTTTTAGTTAAAGGGTCTGTAGATTGTTCTGTTTATTGAGTTCATTTTTGGTTGATCTTAATGTCTTCCCCTTCTCTCAGACATGTAGGTCGTAAGACTAATCCTGATATCCAATATTTCTCTGCTGCCTTGTAGTCATGTCATTAAACTGTAGTTTAACGACAGCTTAGCTTCAGTATCGGGTAAGTGAAACAAGTGACTCAATGGTTGATGTATAATTTTTGGTTATTTAAAGGGACGGTGCAGCCGGTGCTTAATCATGTTATTCTACATTTTAGTCTTTTATCTGCTGTTTTTTGCTGCTGTTGTTTCTCTACAAATCACATTGGGATTTTTTATTTTTATCACTATATACTTGAGTATATGGCAAACTATGTGTCCCAATCACATGTATCAGATATTCCTGTATGATTCCTGTACTGTACATAAAGAAGAACATAAATCTTATATCATAGGTATAAAAAATTGACAAGTCCCAGTCATGTAAATATAAAACTCAGAGCTCAGCCTCCCTGTGTGTATACTTATGGTGTTTCAGCTTATTTAGAAGAATAGAGATGGGGAGGATAATCACAGCGCACCCCAACTAGCAGAGATGGTTGTGTATTTGACTGTTCATGTGATGCCGTACTAAAGCATAAGGGGAGATTAGGAAACAATAGCAGGAGAAGACGGAAGAATGTAAAAATGTAAGAAGAGTTGTGAAGGAGAGTCTATACTGCATTATGTAAGTAGATTATGAAGAAAAGTGCTGAGTGTGTTTCACAGTCAGCTGCGGTAGAGGGAGGAAGAGCTGTACTTACACTGGATGTCTCTTAAATCTCTTCCTCTTGTAACCCTTTTCTGTTACATCCTTTTAATGTTACTGCTCAGATTCTACTACTAGGGAGATGTAACAAAAAAAAATTAACTGCTCCATTTTCTTAAACATTTAGATTTTACAGCATCACACCCTTATATTTCCATTTATAAAGCCATGTAAGGGGTCATAGATGTCACTTTGATTAGTATGCAAATTTTGTTTGGGGCACAACAAAATTGAATTATTATTAACCATGAAAAATAAATATTAGAATAACTTTAGAAAATTTTTGGATTTTTGGACAAATTGGTCATTTATTTTGTTAGGTTTAGTTTTATACATGTTCTCAGCAAATTGAGTTGAATTTTTATTCATCTTTTATAAAAGGGAGAACAATTGGAAGAAAAGAGGGAGCAGTGGTAGAAGAGACTTATTTGGGAACGAAATAAGAGGAACATTTGGAGATAGGTAAAAAAAACAGAGTAATAAAATGTGAGGGAGCAAAAAGAAATACAGTAAAGAGAGTAAACACAAAAGTTTTAATAGAGAAAATAGAGAAAGATAAATAAAAAGCAAGTAAAACAAGGATAAGAAAATGTTAAAGTAAAAAGACATCAGAGTGTGTGCGCAGGCAAAACACATGGAACCGTCTCTTCAGACGCTGTTACGCAAGAAGCCGAGAGGGAAGAGGAGCTATGGAGAGCGCTTGTAGTAAGTGCTATTGGATGCTGGGCATCACATTACTTGGGGAGGCTACTGAGCATTTAATTACTGGGTAGGCTGCTGGGCATTTCATTACTGGGGGAGACTGCTGGGCATTTCATTACTGGGGGAGACTGCTGCACATTCCGTTACTGGGGGAGGCTGCTGGGCATTACTGGGGGAGCCTGCTGGGCATTACATTACTGGGGGAGGCTGCTGGGCATTTCATTATTGGGGAGGCTTCTGGGCATTTTTTTACTGGGGGAGGCTGCTGGGCATTACATTACTGGGGGAGGCTGCTGGGAATTACTGGGGAGGCTTCTGGGCATTACTGGGGGAGGCTGCTGGGTATTATATTACTGGGGGAGGTTTCTGGGCATTAAATTACTGGGGGGAGGCTGCTTGACATTAAATTATTGGGGGAGGCTGCTGGGCATTTTACTAGTGAGGGAGGATGCTTGGCATTACATTGCTGGGGGGGGGGGGCTGCCAGGCATTTTATTAGTCAGGGAGGATGCTGGGCATTTAATTAGTGGGGAGGCTACTGGGTATTTCATTGATGGGGGGCTGATAGACATGAAATTATTGGGGGAGGCTGGACATTTTATTTGTGGGGAGGCTTAGGGGTAGGCTGCTAGACATGATTGGGAAGGTTTCTGGGTATTTCATTAGTGGAGGAAGGCTGCTGGACATTTCATAATTGGGGGAGGCTGCTGGGCATCTCATTAATGAGAGAGGGAGCTGTCCATTTCATTAGTGAGGGAGGCTGCGACCAATACATTAGATTCGGGTTGGCTTATACTCAATTATATTCTGTATATTATGTATTGAAAATGTGAACGTATAATATTGGGTTTAAAAGTGTAAATATCATGTATGTCATGTAGAATAAGATACAATGTCACAAGGTTTTCCACTAAATCTCCCTGGTAATGTAGTTTTATTCAGAAAAACTTGCAATGTAATGGTTTATGTATAAGTGACAAGGGCATTGATAGTTATAGGAGGTGCAGAGATAACAGTTACACCCAGTGCCCAGTGCTGGTGGGGCCCAAATAACATTAATGCCCCATAAAATGACACATAGTAATTGTGTCCTTATTACTGGGACCCAGATGTTAGGCTTCTAGGTTGGGATCTGTCATTACTAATATGATCATTTCTATTTTGTGACATTAAGGTTTAGCTCTGGAACACCTATCAATGGTACATGTTTTGTGAAGATGAGGAGATTGGATTTTGTGTGTCAACCCCGTGTCAGTCCATGATCATGAAATCTGGAAGTTTAGGCAGTTTTGTATCTTTTTGTGTCCTGCCTGTTACTCAACCACCAGCTTTTCAGACAAGACCAAGGATGATGTTCACGTAGTCCTCTTATGTTATGTTCCATCCAAAATCTGATCCTATTGGCTGGACTCATCTGCAATTATTTTCATGTATAAAAAATGATGGTTCCTGAGCACCTGACAGAGGCTCCTGGCTAAGACACATCAATGGATGGAGACACAGGTAAGAAAAACTCTTGTCTGGTGACCAATCAGAAAATTCTGTGCTTCTAAAATATCAAACACCATGGTCTTCCTCCTTTCGTTCTGATTGGAGATCTTTGTATTGTCTATAGCATTGACCCTAAAACCAACTTTCTTTCATTCAAATATCTTGTTGATGCCAGTGAGACATAATTGGAAATAATTTTGGTAAATCTTTCTTTTTATTCCAGAAATGATCTAGAACATCAGTTATGAACAATTTAAACTAAGACTCTTCATACGATGGCGCCCGAGAACCAAACCATAATTACAGAGTTTATTCTACTTGGATTTACCACAAATCCGAAGATAAATCTTGCACTGTTTTTCCTATTTTTAGTCATTTACATAGTGACCACTGTAGGAAACGGCCCATAATCCTGTGGTCATCATCAATCCTAAGTTGCACAAACCCATGTACTTCTCCTCTGTGTGCTCTCCATCCTTGACCTGTGTTATTCCTCTACGTTTTGACCAAAATTATACAGACTCCTATCTACCGAGAGGACAATCCACCCATTGTTTGTTATTCAAGTTACGTCATCCTCCTTGTAGAAGGATCAGAGTGTCAGCTCCTCGCGGATGATGGCTTATGACCGGTACATCGCCATATGTCGACCTCTCCACTATTCTATCCTGATGCGGGTGGAGCGTTGTGCAATAGATTAGTTTGGCTGTTTTATTTTAAGCTTTATGCTTGTATTTTCCCTTCCGTTTTTGTCCACTTACTATATGTTCAACCGAATCAAACCATTCATGTGTGAGATGTTGGCTTTCAAACACTTTCATGTGAGGACATTAATTCTAAAACTCCTAATTTTCTATCAGTTTCGTCACTCTCCTCTTCCTCTCATGCTTATTTTACTGTCTTATGCTTTTATAACGTCTGTCTTCGTACTTAAGATTCGCTCCTACAGGAAGGTCTAAGCTTTCTCCACCTGCACCTCACATCTCGGGGTGGTGGCTTTGTACTTTGGGAGGTCATGTTATGTATTTTGGTCCCTCAACCATGTACCTCCCGACCAGGAGAGTATAGCTCCATATTTTATGTTATGTATCTCCATGCTGAATCCTCTCATCTACAGTCTCAATAACAAGATGTCAAAGAATCATTAAAAAGTTGTTCCCAACTTCACACAAAATGCTTACCCCAATCCTATAACAACGGAGCAGAGGATGACCCTCAGAATCCAGAACATTGTCTATTACTCCTCCTTTACTTAGTGAAGCGCAGATTTTTTTGACTCCACCTTTGTCATCAGAATAGAACACTCCAACCATGGACCACACCTAGCACCAACTCCAAGGTCTCACTCTAAATTATGGCTCTAGGAAACTAGGTAAAAAGAAGATGCATTCAGATTCAGGCCAAGATGTCTTGGGGTCTCAAATATATTTTAAACTATATGTGACCGTTTAGTAAGGATGACCATTCTATTCTTACCATTTGCAGAAATCTTTCAAATCTTGGTTTACAAGGTTTTTTTTTAAATTTGACCTATTAAGAGAGGCTCCTTACTACTTGGAGACTACTTACTGATTTGGAGACTTGATGAAGCTTTTCCATTTACTTGAGCTTTGGGCAAAAGCCTGGAAGGTATGAATGTATGCTGATGTGAGCTGTTATCTGGGGCTTAGGGATGAACATTCACTGAGTGGGGCTCTTCACCTGGGCGTTGATGTTCACCTACGTTGTGCTCTGTTGTTTTCTCCGTTGTTCTCCTTTTTCTCTGTTTTTCTCTCTGTGTTGCATCCGTTTTGTCTCTGTGTCTGCAAACAAAACTGAAGGTTTAGATTAATCAATCCCTAACACAAAAATATGTCTTCAATTTATTGTTTTTAAGAAACCTACCACTACATGGCCCATAATATACTGTAAATAGGCTTACTACCTGTGTAAATAGGGCCCTGTGTTGACATAAATACGGCCACCACCGCTCGTCAGCAACAGTGGCCATGTAGGCACCGGGAAAGAGTTCCCAACTCCGAACCCACCAGGAAGCTTCACTGTTGCTTTATATGAAGTGGACTTGGCAGTGCCAGCGTGCACTGCGCATGGACGCACAACCATGTTTCTGCGGAGCGAGGGCGGCTGGTATTGTGAACTGTGCATGCGCTAGCTATCGTGTTCACATTTTCCTGGCAGGTTTGGAGGTTGGGAAGCCTCTTCCAGGCGCCTGCGCGGCCACCGTGCTGACAACCGGCGTCATATCCTATTCACACGGGCCATTCGAGGGCAGGTAACCCCATTTGCAGTAATTTAACATGTAGGTAGGTTTTTTAGAAAAACAATAAATTGAAGTAATATTTTTTGTGTGTTATGGTTGATAACTAAACTAGTGAGGTGGGAATACCCCTTTACTTTCTTTGCAACATCACACTGTTTTTCAATCAGCTCCAGTGACCATAGACTTCTTTTGCCTTCCTTGATCCGCATCAGTGAAAAAAAATAGCACATTTCATAATTTTTTCCACGAACAACAGATCAGTGATATACAAGCAATGTGAAAACACTCATGAAACAAGCATTTTTAGGCTTCCAGGGAAATCACTGGACCACGAATGTGAAAAAACAAGACCAATGTGAAAGCGCCTTAGTTTACTGAGCAATGGTGAACTAATGGAGTACCACTTATAAGAACGGGATGGAAGCAGACTACTGTTCAATGTGATAAGATGACTTCACAGTGAGACTTTTTCCTTAGTCTAGTTTTCCATTGTTTTGGTATATTTGTATATTTTCCAGGGATGGGTGGCCAGTAGTCATCTCAAACTTTGGAGAAACTACAGTTGGGTCCAGTCATGACCATAACATATGTTAGTTCTGTGAAGACTGGAAGCATTAAAGGATATTGGTGTAATGGAACGCAACCACTTGGACGTAGTTGTGAGTTGTTCTATACTGAATGTCATAGTTATGGCTCAGCAGATACGTGGGAACAAGCCTGAAGAAAGTTAACTAGATCCTTAATTAGAGATAGGACTGGCTGTGTTTAAAAAAGATTTACAGAACATTCAAAAAAATTTACTCATTGAATATAACAAAACCAAGATCTTCTGTCCAACTCTAGAAGAGGACCCTGGTGTTCCACCGCTTACTGTCCAATATGAATTACAGTGGAATGTTCTAAAGTTTGAGGTTAAGAGCGTTTCGTTTGATGGACTGAAGAGTCAAAATTCAACTCACTCTTTGTGCCAAGTTCTAGTGGCATGTCAAACGACCGATTGATGAGACACACATGGATTGCTCTTGGATTTTTTGGTGGAAGATATTTTCTTTGCTGCTATTGGGAACAATGAGCCTTCACAACAATTTGCCTGCAGACTTAAAGCCTGTCACTTGGCTTAGTAGATTCTGGGGCCGGGGAGTCTGATGGTGGAGGGAGTTTGTGTGCAGAGTGCCAATGTTGTAAAATCATTAGAGTGTAGATCAACTCATGATAGAGTTTTATTCAAACTACTTTTTTCCACTATTTTAAAATGTTATAATTATTTTACATGGTTGGGACTGTTGGAAATATTATTAATTATTATTATTATAATTATTATTTATTTCGATTTTTTTGTTTTTGAAAACTTTTTGTACATTAATGGACATGAACTAGTGATCATATGTTCACCTTGTTATAACTATGCACCTGCAATACCATGCATTGCAGTGCATAAGTAATCATCATGTATCATAGTTAGAAATGGGGCGAATTTGTTGAAATTTGTTCGACCTGATTTGCCAATTTTTTGAAAAAATTTGATTCGACCTAATCGAATCATGATGTGAACATGTTAAAACAGGTATTTCCTGCTGAGAGAGCACTGTAGGGTGTCGTAGAATGTTCTGCCATTTTTAAATATGCATAGGGAGCATGGTTTGGTCTTCAAACAATGCTGTACTTTTCATTCCTTCTGACAGATGAAATGAAGGGGAAAACCAAAGGTAGTGGCAACATCATAGAGCGGTGGAAGGTGAAAACCGCATTATGGAAATCACAGGGTGTTCCAGGGAGACAGCGGTCAGTTGGCAGCAGCATATGTAGGCAGCAGAGTGGCACAATGACAAATTATGGAGGTGGTAGAAACATGGTAGGCCACAGAGTGGCACAATGACAGAGCACGGGGTGGCGACAGCAGCATGAGGTCAGAAAGTGGCATGATGACAAATTCTTGAGGTGGCAGCAATGGTAGGCATACAACAGTGTGGCACAATGACGAAGTTTGAAACGAATTTGAAGTTTGAAATGAATTTGAAGTAGAATTTTTCAATTTGAATTTGAAGATTACAGATGGCACAAGCATCCTTCATTACAATTTTCCTGAAAATATCATGTCTGCCAAAAAAGAACTGCACAGGTGGCACCATCAGCATCATGAGGTCAGAGAGTGGCACAATGATAAATTCTTTAGCTGGAAGCAACATGGGAGGCCACATTGTGGCACAATGACAACGTTTGAAATTAATTTGAAGTTGAAATTTTCAATTTAAATTTGAATTTGAAGATTAGAGACATCACAGACATCATACATTACAATTTTTCTGTAAATATTATGTCTTTGCCAAAAAAGAATGGCAAAGGTTGCAGCAGCAGCATGAGGTCAGAGAGTGGCACAATGACAAATTCTTTAGGTGGCAGCAACATGGGAGGCCACAGAGTGGCACAATGACAGTGGCCACACTACTGGCCGGGCAGGACAGCTTCTCTTCTGCAAACTCCGCAAGTTGCGGCCACGCATCAAGTTTGGCTGCTCGGTCGTCCAGGGGATCCTCTACCTGGGGTGGTAAAGTGCTGTCCAAGTAGGCCACCACCTACCAGGGTCTGCTCCATGTCCTGCTGCTGGTGGCGGCTACTCTCCTCACTCTGCAAGTGAAGGAAGATGCTCATTAAGGCCTCCAGACTTAAGCTGCTGCTGATGGAGCTGCTACTGCTCCTACACCCCCCCCCAGCTCCCCACAGCAGCCGCGGCAGTAGTATGTGATTGATCACTGCCAGGAATCCCCCAGTCAGACAGAGCATGGACAATGGCGCACAAAGGCAGTGGCCAACTGTCTTTTCAGTATTTCTCTATCATATGCCAGTTGTTCCTCCCTCACGCCATCTGGAAAAATGTCACCCATTTTTGACCGGTAGCAAGGGTCCAAGAGGGTGGAGAGCCAGTGACTCTGAGGGACTCCCAGCCTCCATCTCAACTGTATACTGCGATGGTGCTTCTGGGTCATCTGCCTCGTCTTCTGCCTCCTCCGGGTGCTCTTGCTCCTCCTCTCTTGTCGTTTGAGTGGAAAAAAACACTGATTTCACCAGACTCTGTTTGTGCTCCAATCTCCTCCTCTTCCAGTTCATGTGGCCATGAGATGTAGTCACCTCTTCTCCAATGCCCTGACCAGAAAGATTTTGCAGCATGAGTTCCAGAACATGAAGCAGTGGAATTACGTTATTCATCCTGCAGTCCTGGCGACTGACAAATAACGTGGCAAATGACAGGTGTCACTCATGATCGGCCAGTGGCTGACATCAAAGTTACACAGGGGAGTACTCCAGTCCGCTTGCATCATCAAAAAATCATTAATGGCTTTTCTCTATTCATGCAGGCGGTCTAACATATGGAGGGTGGAATTCCAACGGGTGGAAACATCACTTATGAGACTATTTTGGGGGAGGCCATTCTGATGCTGCAACTAGAGGGTGTTCTTTGTAAGAATGGCTGAAGTGCATGCACAGTTTCCTGGCCATTTTTGGAATGTCTTGCAGATGGGTGGAAGACTTGAGGAACCTGTTGACAACCAGATTGAACACGTGCGCCATGCAGGGCACATGGACCATCCCTCCTCGGTGCAGCACGGGAACCATTTTCCTCCAATTATCTGTTATCATGGTTCCGATTTTCAGTTGTCACGGTGAAAGCCACAAATTAATTTCTTGTTGCATGACGCGGAGCATTTCCGCCCCTGTGTGACTTTGTTCGCCCAAGCAAACCAGGTGTAGAACTGCTGTGCCCGGCACATGTGGTATGATGGAGTAGCACTTAGACTTGTGGAGGCTGCGGAGGTGGTGGAGAAGAAGGAGGAGGAGGTGGGCATTGGCGCAGGAGCAGCAGTTTGACAACATGGAGGAGAAAGGGGTGTCTCTTGTGGAAGTTGTTGATGTGGCTGGGTGGGAAGCACATTCACCCAGTGGACATGTACTGGCCCTGACCATAGTTGAAGCTCCACATGTCCACACTGCTGTGCAACTTGGAAGAAACTGATAAGCTCAAGGACTGGCCCACCTTCTGTTGTACATATTGGTGAAGGGCTGGCACTGCCTTCATGGAAAAAAAATTTCGGCTTGAAACTCTCCACCTCGGTTCGGCCATTCGTTCTCTGAAGGGTGCAGAGTCCATGACTTGAAAAGAGAGAGACTGCAGTACCAACAACTTGACAAGAGCACGATCAGCTTCTGCGCCTTAGGATGGCTGGACGCATACAGTTGTCTTTTTGTAATTGCCTCTTTCAGCGACTGCTGGCATGATGCGTAGTGAGGAGCAGGAGCATCTGGACCGGGAGATGATGTCAAATGCTCCCTTTGGCAGAGGTGCTGGAGCCTTGACTGGCTGAAATGGCATGTGTGCCGCTGCTGCTGCTGTTGTTGCGGCAGCAGGATGGACTTTCACATCTGAGACACGTTTCTCCCTGGCCATTAGATGGTGATGCTGTATGTGTTGACACAGGGCCATGGTGCCAATGTTAGCTCCCTGGCCACGCTTCACTATCTGCCCACAGATTTTATATACACACACTCGGCTCCTATGTTGTCCTAACAAAAAACTGCCACACCGCCGAGGTGGTGATTTTACTGCCAACACTCTGCACTGAGTGACTACTAATGCCGCTGCCTCGCTAAGCCCCTGTACCACTGCTTACTTGGACCTGCGAAGCAGGGTTTGTACCCCACGGCCGTTTTGCTCCTGTCCTCACACTGCTGCCACCCTGCTGACTCACGGACACTGGAGCGACTTGCTGCCTGCTTCACTGCCTGACACGTAAGCTGACACTCTCTTCTCCTGACGATGATGATGAAGCTCTGGCTTCACCTGGCTCCCAAGTGCGATCGGCTACATCAAAATTGATTTGTGTTTCCCTGTTGCTGCTATTCTCCCCAACGGTCTCAGTATGCACAGCCTGACTACTTTCAAATGCAATATAACCTCCAGTGCGACACTTCGTATCTCTACTTTCCTGTCTACTGCACGAAGCAACTGCTGACTGTCCTCAAGGAGTTCATTCTCGCAGTATAGTGGCGCTGAGCCCAGACCACCTAGTAGATCTCTGGCTGAAGGAAATGAACAGAACAGAGGCTGGTTGAGGACAGGTGAGCGCCAATGACCTGCTCCTGGGCCATGCCAACTAAGGGTTGTATCTGACGAACCCACGGACTCTTGGGTGGGGTTGTCAGATGTCATCTGGGAGGAAGTGGATGATTTAATCAACCAATAGACAAACTTTGGGTTGTTTATCAACACACTTCTGCTAGATGACAACGGCAGTTCTGGCCTCACAGAGCCATCTCTGCTGCGACGTCCCCTTACTGTGCTGCGACGTGTGCCTGCTCCACCTCCCAACTCTCTGTCTGACATATTGTTTAATCAACTATGTTGATTTGACATGGATCCGCTTTATCTACCAAAAAAACTTGAAAGAACTGACACCCTGGAATAGGAGCAGAAATCACTACAGAAAAAATGTGGATTTTGCACAGAATTCTTCCTATTCACTTCAGCAACAAAATAGAACTGCTATTTGTGGTATACTGATCCCCCCAAAAGAGCACCCTGGGATTGAAGCAGAAATCACTACAGAAAGTATGTGGATTTTAAACAGATTTCTTCCAATTTACTACAGCAACAAATTAGAACTGCTATTTAGGGCATAAATATCCACCAAAACGGACACCCTAAGATTGGAGCAGAAATCGCTTCAGCACAGTACAGTACAAGCAGCTGAACGCTACATGGCAGCTAGAGATGAGCGAATATACTCGTCCGAGCTTGATGCTCGTTCGAGCATCAGCGTACTTGAAACTGCTCGTTGCTCGGACGAGTATTTCGCCAGCTCGAGAAAATGGCATCTCCCGTCGTTTTGCTTTTTGGCGGCCAGAAACAGAGCCAATCACAAGCCAGGAGACTCTGCACTCCACCCAGCATGACGCGGTACCCTTACACGTCGATAGCAGTGGTTGGCTGGCCAGATCAGGTGACCCTGGAATAGACTAGCCCCTGCCCGCGCTGCTCGCATCATTTTCTGTTTGGATGCCGCTAGGGAGAGAGCTGCTGCTGGTCAGGGAAAGCGTTAGGCTGTTCTATTAGAATAGTGTTAGGCAGGAGTGATTCTACAAGAACCCAACAGTACTTCTTAGAGCTACAATAGCGTTTTATTTTCCTTTTTTTTGGTTTGCTTGTGGCTGGGCTTGCTGCCATTATTAGTGCAGCTAGTACCATATTGTGAGTAATTTGCAGGTAGACTTGTGTTTAGCTCTTAGTGACACACATATCCACCTCAAACACCGAAGTGGGACAATTTATTAGGAGTTTGATTTGAATTACGCCGAGTCTGCTGATTTATTTTTTTTTACGTTTATTTCTCTTATAACTCAAAGTCATCTGGCACAGCAAGAAATCCTGTTGTGTGCTGTCAGTATAGGTTAGAAACTAGCCATAGCAATAGGATAGCATCATTTCGTTTTAAAAAAAAAACACAAAAAACACACAAAAATAAAAAATGTAAGTTTACACTTTAATTTTGAAAATGTTTAACCCGAGGGCTAGGGGTAGAGGACGAGGGAGTGGACGTGGGCGTCCAACTACTGCAGGGGTCAGAGGCCGAGGCGGTGCTCAAACTGCTGAGCCTAGGCGATAAAAGGCACACCGCCCAAGAGCTATTACAGGGCATCACGGCGCAGACTGATCTGTGGCTGGCACCGCTGAACCTGAAGCCAGGCATGGTTGTGTGTGACAACGGCCGTAACCTGCTGGCAGCTCTGCAACTCGGCAGACTGACACATGTACCATGCCTGGCCCATGTGTTAAATCTCATAGTTCAGCGTTTCCTCAATCGTCCCCTTATCAAACGAGCTGTGTCGGGCAGAATTTTGGGTTGTTGTCATGGCTTCCACATCAAACTTGTTAACTTTGTCGCTACCCTGCTGTGTAATCCACAAAATATACTGGCAAACTTTTATCATTTACCAATATTATTTCAGCGCTTCTTGCGCATCTGTTTACATTCCCCTCACCCGCCATATCCTAAACTTATAAGAACGCTACTACACTTGATCTTATACTAAAGGTTCTTAGAAGTGCTGTTTGGGGAGTAGCCTAGAGACAGGGGCTTGGATTGGCGAAAGCTCGCCTGGCAGCGGAGCACCAGCTCCATCTCAAGATCCAACTAACATAGTTTTAACTGCAGCACCTTTAATCTACTACTATTTATCGCCTAGGCGCAGCAGTTTGAGCACCGCCTGCTGTCGCTTAGCGACGGCACTGCTGCTGTGCCTAGAGCTACCGACTGATGGCGCCATGCCCACAGAAGGTAATTCGGAGGAGGAGGTGGAGGAGGGGTGGGAGGAGGTGGAGGCATAGTAGGCCTGAGAAACCTGGACCGAGGTAGGCCCCGCCATCCTCGGCGTCGGCAGTATATGACCAGCCCCAGGGTCAGACTCGGTCCCAGCCTCCACCAAGTTAACCCAATGTGCCTTTAGCGATATATAGTGGCCCTGCCCGGCAGCACTCGTCCACGTGTCCGTGGTCAGGTGGACCTTGTCATTAACGGCGTTGGTCAGGGCACGGATGATGTTGTCTGATATGTGCTGTTGCAGGGCTGGGACGGCACATCGGAAAAATTATTGGCAACTGGGGACCAAATACCAAGGGGCGGCCGCCGCCATGAGGTTGCAAAAGGCCTCGGTCTCTACCAGCCTATAGGGCAGCATCTCCATTCTGAGTAATTTGGAGATGTGTTATTTTCCTTTTTTTTGGTTTGCTTGTGGCTGGGCTTGCTGCCATTATTAGTGCAGCTAGTACCATATTGTGAGTAATTTGCAGGTAGACTTGTGTTTAGATCTTAGTGACACACATATCCACCTCAAACACCGAAGTGGGACAATTTATTAGGTGTTTGATTTGAATTACGCCGAGTCTGCTGATTTTTTTTTTTTTACGTTTATTTCTCTTATAACTCAAAGTCATCTGGCACAGCAAGAAATCCTGTTGTGTGCTGTCAGTGTAGGTTAGAAACTAGCCATAGCAATAGGATAGCATCATTTCGTTTTAAAAAAAAAACACAAAAAACACACAAAAATAAAAAATGTAAGTTTACACTTTAATTTTGAAAATGTTTAACCCGAGGGCTAGGGGTAGAGGACGAGGGAGTGGACGTGGGCGTCCAACTACTGCAGGGGTCAGAGGCCGTGGTTCTGGGCGGGGTGAGACACCACCTGCTGATGAGGGAGCAGGGGAACGCCGCAGAGCTACACTCCCTAGGTTCATGTCTGAAGTTACTGGGACTCGTGGTAGAGCACTGTTGAGGCCAGAACAGTGCGAAGAGGTGATGTCGTGGATTGCGGACAATGCTTCTAGCCATTTGTCCACCAGTCAGTCTTCCACGCAGTCCACCCATGTCACCGAAATCAGCACTCCTCCAGCTCCTCCACCTCAGCCTCCTTCCCCGCAGTCTGCCCCCTCCCAGCAAAATTTGGCATTTGAACCGGCATACTCTGAGGAACTGTTTTCTGGACCCTTCCCACAGTCACAAACCACTTGTCCGCTGAGCAATTTTCCGATGCCCAGGTTTTCCACCGGTCGCAGTCTGTGGGTCATGATGACATTATTGACGTAGTGGAAGAAGTGTGTAAAGAGGTGTCGGACGATGAGGAGACACGGTTGTCAGACAGTGGTGAAGTTGTTGTCAGGGCAGGAAGTCCGAGGGTGAAGCAGACTGAGGGATCGGAGGATGATGAGGTGACAGACCCAAGCTGGGTTGATAGGCCGGGTGAACACAGTGCTTCTGAGACGGAGGCGAGTCCTATAGCAGAACAGGTTGGAAGAGGCAGTGGTGGGGCCAGACGGAAAGGCAATGCTAGAGCTGGTGCATCAGCGCCAAATGTTGCCCATAGTCAAGCTCCCGTGGCGAGGGCTAGATTTTTAGAAGTCTGGAGGTTTTTTAAAGAAACAGCGGATGACTGACGGACTGTGGTGTGCAATCTGTGCCAAAACAGGATCAGCAGGGGTTCCACCACTACTAGCTTAACTACCACCAGTATGCGCAGGCATATGAATGCTAAACACCCCACTCAATGGCACCAAGCCCGTTCACCTCCGGCCAGGCACACCACTGCTCCTTCCCCTGTGTCATCTGCTAGTCAGCCCCCTGCCCAGGACCCCGGCCCAAACACCTCCCGTGCGAAAACCCCATCTTCGCCTCCACGATCCTCCACAGCATCCACCAGCGTTCAGCTCTCCATACCCCAGACGCTGGAGCGCAAAAGGAAGTATAGCGCAACCCACCCACACGCCCAAGCCCTCAACGTCCACATCTCCAAGTTGCTTAGCCTGGAGATGCTGCCCTATAGGCTGGTAGAGACCGAGGCCTTTCGAAACCTCATGGCGGCGGCCGCCCCTCGGTATTCAGTCCCCAGCCGCCACTACTTTTCCCGATGTGCCGTCCCAGCCCTGCACAAGCACGTGTCAGAAAACATCATCCGTGCCCTTACCAAAGCCGTTTCTGACAAGGTCCACCTGACCACGGACACGTGGACGAGTGCTGCCGGGCAGGGCCACTATGTATCGCTGACGGCACATTGGGTTAACTTGGTGGAGGCTGGGACCGAGTCTGACCATGGGGCTGGTCATATACTGCCGACGCCGAGGATGGCGGGGCCTACCTCGGTCCAGGTCTCTCAGGCCTACTATGCCTCCTCCCACCCCTCCTCCACCTCCTCCTCCGAATTACCATCCGTGGGCATGGCGCCCTCAGTCGTTAGCTCTAGGCACAGCAGCAGTGCCGTCGCTAAGCGACAGCAGGCGGTGCTCAAACTGCTGAGCCTAGGCGATAAAAGGTACACCACCCAAGAGCTATTACAGGGCATCGCGGCGCAGACTGATCTGTGGCTGGCACCGCTGAACCTGAAGCCAGGCATGGTTGTGTGTGACAATGGCCGTAACCTGGTGGCGGCTCTGCAACTCGGCAGACTGACACATGTACCATGCCTGGCCCATGTGTTAAATCTCATAGTTCAGCGTTTCCTCAAGACATACCCCAATCTGTCTGATTTGGTCACGAAGGTGCGCCGCATCTGTGCGCATTTCAGGAAGTCCAGCACAGATGCTGCCACTCTCAGGGCAGCGCAGCGCCGCCTCCAACTGCCCGCTCACCGACTGTTGTGCGACGCGCCCACGAGGTGGAATTCAACATTAACCATGTTATCCAGAGTTTACCAGCAGCGCAGATCGATTGTAGACTGCCAGATATCAACTTCCACCAGAACTGGTAGTCAGGTCAGTCAGCTTCCTCAAGTCTACAATGAGGAGTGACCAGCCTATAGGGCAGCATCTCCATTCTGAGTAATTTGGAGATGTGGACGTTGAGGGCTTGGGCGTGTGGGTGGGTTGCACTGTATTTCCTCTTGCGCTCCAGCGTCTGGGGTACAGACAGCCGAACGTTGCCCATGGAGACATTGGTGGATGCTGTGGAGGATCGTGGAGGCAATGGTGTGGTTTTCGCACGGGAGGTATTTGGGCCGGGGTCCTGGGCAGGCGACTGACTAGCAGAGGCAGCAGATGACACAGGGGAAGGAGCAGTGGTGTGCCCGGCCGGAGATGAACGGCCTTGGTTCCATTGAGTGGGGTGTTTAGCATTCATATGCCTGCGCATACTGGTGGTGGTTAAGCTGGTAGTGGTGGAACCCCTGCTGATCCTGGTGTGGCACAGGTTGCACACCACAGTCTGTCGTTCATCCGGTGTTTCTTTAAAGAACCTCCAGACTTCCGAAAATCTAGCCCTCGCCACGGGAGCTTCACTACGTGAAACATTTGGCACTGATGCACCAACTCTGGCCCTGCCTCTCCGTCTGGCCCCACCACTGCCTCTTCCAACCTGTTCTCGTCGAGGACTCGCCTCAGTCTCAGAAGCACTGTGTTCACTCGGCCTATCAACCCACCTTGGGTCTGTCACCTCATCATCCTCCGATCCCTCAGTCTGCTCCCCCCTCTGACTTCCTGCCCTTTCAACAACTTCACCACTGTCTGACAACCGTGTCTCCTCATCGTCCGACACCTCTTTACACACTTCTTCCACTACGTCAATAATGTCATCATCACCCACAGAGTGCGACCGGTGGAAAACCTGGGCATCGGAAAAGAGGTCAGCAGTAACCGGACAAGTGGTTTGTAATTCTGGTAAGGGTCCAGAAAACAGTTCCTCAGAGTATGCCGGTTCAAATGCCAAATTTTCCTGGGAGGGGGAAGACTGGGGGAAGGAGGCTGAGGTGGAGGAGCTGGAGGAGTGCTGATTTCGGTGACATGGGTAGACTGCGTGGAATGAAAAAAGACACTTGTCCATCAAGTTCAACCAAGGAAGGGAAGGGATTGGATGAGGAAGGGATTTAGGGGAAACAATTCTATATAACATAACCATCAATGTTATTTAGGTGTAAAAAGACATCTAGACCCTTCTTGAAGCTCTCTGCTGTCCCTGCTGTGACCAGAGCCTGAGGCAGGCTATTCCACACATTGACAGTTCTCATAGTAAATTTATATGCATAGAAGTAATAAGAACGGGGGTTCATCTTTACCGTGTATCTGCACTCAATATTTTGGATTTTAGAATGATGTAAAAATGTAACAAAATATAAAATAAAGGATCATGTCTGGCAACAGCCTCATAGGGGCAGATTTACTTACCCGGTCCATTTGCGATCCAGCGGCGCGATTTCTTCGCTGGATTCGGGTCCAGCCGGGATTTATGAAGGTAGTTTCTCCGCCGTCCACCAGGTGGCGCTGCTGTGCTGAAAAGCATCTGAACACGCAAGAATTCACCAAGGCAGGCCGGCTGAGTGAAGGTAAGCGCAAGCTTCGCAACACATTTTCGGTTTTTAAATGCGGCGGTTTTTCCAAATACGTCGGGTTTTCGTTCGGCCAGGCCCCCTGATTTCCGTAGCGCGCATGCCGGCGCCGATGCGCCACAATCCGATCGCGTGCGCCAAAATCCCGGGGCAATACAGGGAAAATCGGCACAAATTGGAAATATTCGGGTAACACGTTGGGAAAACGCGAATCGGGCCCTTAGTAAATGACCCCCATAGTCTTAGGACTTATTTATTGATTCATTTTTTTTGTAATAAGCCTCTTAATTGTGTCTTTAATTTCTCTGTTATTAAGACTATAGATGAGAGGATTCAGCACCGGAGATACAATAACATAAAATATGGAGCTATACTTTTCCTGGTCTGAGGAATACATGGATGCCCTGCTGTGACCAGCGCCTGAGCTCTCTGCTGTCCCTGCTGTGACCTGCGCCTGAGCTCTCTGCTGTCCCTGCTGTGACCTGCGCCTGAGCTCTCTGCTGTCCCTGCTGTGACCTGCGCCTGAGCTCTCTGCTGTCCCTGCTGTGACCAGCGCCTGAGCTCTCTGCTGTCCCTGCTGTGACCAGCGCCTGAGCTTTCTGCTGTCCCTGCTGTGCTCTGCTCCTGAGCTCTCTGCTGTCCCTGCTGTGCTCTGCTCCTGAGCTCTCTGCTCTCCCTGCTGTGACCAGCGCCTGGTCACAGCAGTTCTCATAGTAAATTTATATGCATAGAAGTAATAAGAACGGGGGTTAATCTTTACTGTGTATCTGCACTCAATATTTTGGATTTTAGAATGATGTAAAAATGTAACTAAATATAAAATAAATGATCATGTCTGGCGACAGCCTCATAGTCTTAGGACTTATTTATTGATTCATTTTTTGTAATAAGTCTCTTAATTGTGACTTTAATTTCTCTGTTATTGAGACTATAGATGAGGGGGTTCAGCATCGGAGATACAATAATATAAAATATGGAGCTATACTTTTCCTGGTCTGAGGAATACATGGATGCGGGACCGAGGTACATCAACATGATTGTCCCAAAGTACAAAGCCACCACCCCGAGATGTGAGGTGCAGGTGGAGAAAGCCTTGGACCTTCCGGCAGAGCGAAGCTTCAGTACAGAGCGTATAATAAAGGCATAAGACAGTAGGATAAGCAAAAGAGGAAGAAGTAGAGTCAGAAAACTGATGGAAAATATCTTAATTTCACTAACAGAGACGTCCTCACAAAACAGTTTTACGAAAGCCAACATCTCACAAATGAAATGGTTAATGTGGTTATCACAAAGAGTATATTTTGAGAAGAACCGAGGGACGGAACAAAACATAAAAGTAACGAAAAACACAAGAGCCACCAGTCTATAACAATTACCCCAACGCATGAGGATGTGGTATCGGAGAGGGTGGCATATGGCAATGTATCGGTCATAAGCCATCACGACGAGGAGCTGGCTCTCGGACCCTTCTACTATAAGGATGGTATGGATCTGGAGAACACAAGCTGCGAATGGGATGATCCTTTCAGTGGAGAAGAGATCGGCCAATAATCGGGGTAAAGCCGTAGTTGAGTAACACAAGTCAAGTAACGATAATATACACAGGAAAAAGTACATGGGTTTATGGAGCTTAGGGTTGGTGATGGTTATAAATATTAGGAGACTGTTTCCAGTAACTGTCACCAGGTAGATGATGAAGAATAAGACAAAGAGCGCAGCATTTATCTTGGGGTCCATGGTAAATCCAAGTAAAATAAATTCTGTGAAGGTGGTGGTCTGGTTCTTGGTCTCCATCATATGAAAGTGGTGAAATAATGGACGGTAAAAAGGTTTACTAAGATAGTGGCTGGAGGGATTGAATGGAACTGTAGACAACTTACTATTTGCTTTAGTTTCCGAAAGTCATTAAACTTGAGCAAGGCTCTTGGTCTCCTCATTTTGGTTCACTAAGGACATATTTAACTAAAATTACATGTAAAGCTTTATTCAAAGTTACCGTAAAAGTAAATGATGTGCTCAAGAAATTATTAGTTATGAGAACGGACACGTCCTGTTACTATTAGCTAGACCATAAATTATAGATCATTTAGCAAAAAAAATCATATTGCTAAAAAATATAAGCACATAAGCACATTTAAAGAAGGATAAACTTTCAAGATCAACAAAGACAAAATAGACGAAAACAAAACATAATGCTAAATAAAATAATAAAAAGCAATGTTACATTAGGAGGATTTTCAGATCATGTATAGATCCGACCACATCTTATGGAAAACATGAGCTTTTATTAGGGCGATTTTACCAGACGCGAACTCAAGAGATTAATTATTTTTCAACATAAATTAGACAAATCTCACAGTGAGTTACATTTAATATATATTTAAAATATTTATTTTAAGATGATAACATTTTTTTTTAATATCCAACAGTGTATTGTCAATGGTTACCAATCTCAGCTTTCAGGAAGAGGTTCTGCCCAACTTCTACTTCCATTTTTCAGGACCTTTTGGCCTTCTACCCCCTTTTTAAAATACTCCTTTAACAAGACCCCATGTGTTTAAGGTATATTTCTGTCTATTGACCACAGGCTCTGGGAACGGACATACGACACAGAGACAGTGGCCCTGATCATAAACCCACTTCCCAGGTTATCCCACCTTATAGCCTAGTAAGCCCTAATGACTAGCCCATGAGACTATTGATGGTTCCTTCCCGTGCCAAAGTGCAAAACACAGAGATAAGACAAAATGGTACAACCAGATAAGAATGGTCATTAGAGCCCGGTCAAAATACAGATAGCAAACAAAGTACAAAATCATAAAAACTGTAGAGTAGTCTGAACTATAGCCAAGGACAAGGAATCACTGAATTAATGATCAGAGAAATGAGCAAGTCAAGAAGCTAACAAGAAAAACTCAGCAAAAAAGTGGGCAGGACGCTTATATGATCTCATGGCTGCAGGCTCAGTAGTGACTGGGTCAAAACTCAGAGATCCCATCGGACGGGATTTACGATTTAAATTGTGTCGCAAGCCATGCACTTACATGCACCAGGAAAAAGAAGGTGAACTCCTGGGACCTGAGTGGGGAGCAACAGATGCAGTATATCGGGCGCACGCTCGTAGTGAATCACGCCACAATCCATGATCGTCGGACATTCTGGATCGGGGATCGCAACGTGGACAGGTAAATGTGCCCCAGTATTTAAATGGCTGCAGCCCCCGGTACTAACATGCCAGTGGCGCCGCAAACCGCCATTTTGGGGAGGAGCATCCCTCCCAATGACATCATGGGGAAGTTACAATCCTCCAAAACAGGGCAAGTACCTGCTCTGCAAACTGCTACTGTTAACACCCATTGTTGGGGAAGGTGTTAACTTTGAGCCAATCCCAAACCTGGACCCAAACTTCATATAAAGTTTCAATGAACAAACAAATAAGGACTCCAGCTTGAAACGGGATCGTAAAAATACTAGTCTTCCGGCATTTTTTTTCTTTCAAAACATACACTCGCGTGATGGCAAAGGATTAGGAGTAACAAGTGCGCGAGACTGATAGTACCCTACGCGTTTCGATAAAACATCTTACTCATGGCTTGGGACACTCTGTTACCAGCCAGTCTTTAAATCACTTGCCCCTTAGGTCATGTGTCATCGCTATTTAGGAACGGTTCCTACAGGTGTCTATTCACACATTTAGATTTGTCTAACATTATACAAAAATGTTTCTATGGTATATTGTTACATGTTGTCAGGCTTCTGTGGTTGGGAACCCCGTGGACCACCATGGACGATGAAACAAGCCGACACCTGGGAGCGCAGTCTAAGGTCTAAATGGCACCTGCTTTTCTCCAGAGCCCTCAGCAAAGCACGTTGATCTTGCTACGGTGCCACCAGGTCGTTTCACAGGTGCGACTTGTCCGCAGTGGCAGCCAAAGTCGAGGTACAAAGTCGGCAGGCAATCTGGTGGTCAGGGACAGGCAATAGGTCAATATAGGCGGCAACGGTTCCGGTCTGTATGGAGCAGGAGGTCAGGGCTGGCAGTGGAGGAGCAGAATTGGGAATAGGTCCGGGGTCACAACGGGAGGTCAATTCACAGAAACAGGTCACAAGTAACAGCTTTCTCTTAGGCATGAGCACAAAGATCTGGATGGGGATGCGGGGAAAAGCCAGCTTTTAAAGAATCCCGGGAAGCGGCCAGTGGCAATCAGCGATGCGCTGGCCCTTTACATTTGTGAGAGCTAGTGCGCAAGCCCTAGGGAGCAGGGAACTGCGTGCTGAGAAGCGAGGATGGAAGCAGGAGCGAGGCGAGGTGAGTGAGGATGGGGGAAGCGGCGACTGCCACAGAGAGGGGCAAGGGTGAGATGTTGGTCGCAGGAGCACCGGTGACACATGTGTATGACCTTTATAGGAAGACACTCATGAAGGGCTACCTCCTATAGTCACCTCTATATGTGACCTCTATAGTCACCTCTATAGTTACCTCTATAGTTACCTCTATAGTCACCTCTATGGTTACCTCTATAGTTACCTCTATAGTTACCTCTATAGTTACCTCTATAGTCACCTCTATATGTGACCTCTATAGTCACCTCTATAGTTACCTCTATAGTTACCTCTATAGTCACCTCTATAGTCACCTCTATAGTCACCTTTATAGTTACCTCTATAGTTACCTCTATAGTCACCTCTATAGTCACCTCTATAGTTACCTCTATAATTAGAAGAAACAAATTATTTCTGTTTTTTTTTTAATTTAATTTAATCCTTGTAGAGTTCTGTGTTTTAATGTTAAAATTCAAAATGTTTTACCTACTGAGAAGTTTTCTTTTGTGATTTCCTCCATGTTTGAGTTTTATTACTTTTTCACACACACAGAGTGATTATGTATATGTGTCGTCTCAATGTATTTCTTTAAAATGTTTGGAGATGTTATAGGAATCGTCCACTTTCAGCAAATAATTGATATTGTTTGTTTAAGGAAAAGTTATCCACTTTGCCAATATGCAATCAGTCAGTTGATTTAATTTAACCAAGATCTAAAATTAGTTGCTAAAATAATAGCTAATCGGTTAGCTGAGCTGCTACCTAAAATAACACACCCTTCCCAAGTCGGATTTGTAAAAGGGAGAGCGGCAGTTACTATTATCTGCCGGGTGCTAGCAGTGCTGGACATAGTGCCGCACCAACCACCGTCGGCAGGCAAACGAGCATTACTGACCCTAGACGCAGAAAAAGCATTTGATAGAGTCCGCTGGCGGTTTTTGAGCTGGATAAATATGGCTTCTCAGGCCATTTCCATGCCTTTGTCTCGACCTTATATGCCAATCGTAGAGCGGATATATTGCTGGCAGGCTGTAGATCTAGGTTAATATATCTAAACAAAGGAACACGGCAGGGGTGTCCATTGTCACCTCTTCTATTTGATTTGGCACTGGAACCACTGGAAAAAACCCTCCCGTCGTGCTTAACAAGGGTATCAAAGTGGGTAACAGTACCGTAAACTCTGCTTTGTTTGTGGATGACATCCTGATATTTCTAACGGATCCAGTGCGCACGGTACCCCGGATACTGACACATATTGAAAAATTTAGGGAGGTAGCAGAGTTTAAGATAAACTTGGCCAAAAGTGAGCTTTTTCCACTTGACCCACTCCTGTTTGTGGAACAACATGCTCTAAAAGAGCTAGGGATAGGGCTAGCCTCCAAGAGCATAAAATACTTGGGGATACATATAGGGAAAACATCTTCCTCTCTGTATACCCTAAACTACCCGTCACTCCTACAAAAAATAAAAACAGAGCTTCTGCGCTGGGAGTCTCTCCTGCTAAATATCTCAGGCAGATTACAACTTATAGAAATAATCAGCTTTCCAGCCCTACTCTACCCCCTACAGACTCTGCCCCTGCTATTGAAAATGGCAGACGTAAGAGATCTGAATAAAGCATTTACCAGATTTATATGGCAGGAGAAAAAGCAAAGAATATCCCTAAAAAGCCTAACCTGCACCAAACCGTTCGGAGGGAGGAACTTTCTAGATGTAAGATGATACAATCATGCCTCTTTGTTGCGTCATCTAATCGACTGGGTACACGGAACAAGCCAATTTTCTAATATACAACTAGAACAAGCACTTCTCCAAGGTTGTGGTCTAGTGGGGGCCCTCCACTTACCTTACGCAAAGTTGCCAAAGTTAGCAAAACAGTTGACACTATTGCGGGACACCATAGCAACAAGGAAGGTGTTGCGCAAACAATTCGAATGTCGTATCAGATGTCCAAACATCTCACACTGTGGGACAATCCGGAATTTCCGGAAGGAGGGACTAGCAGTTTATTCGGACCGTGGAAACTAAAAGGCATCAATCGAATGCGACGGTTGATTCACGACACAGAAGCGAGACTTAAATCTCTGACGGAACTGACTGCCGAGTATGCACTACCAGACAGACAAGACTTCTCCTACATTCAGCTAGTGGCATTTTGTAATTCAACGACAAAAACTTAGCCAAAAAACTACAAATACATTTGATAAAGTGATTGGTGAAGTGGGCTGGAAGAGATCCATTTCAATACTATATTCCATGCTGGGAAGGAAGGGGGAAACTGTAGAGCAGCCACTCTACTTCCCATGCTGGGAAAAAAGGTTACGTGCAAATCATGTTTCCTTGCATATTCTACAGGGTTGGGCCGGGGCACGTAGACATATCTTAAGTGAGCGCTGGCGGGAAACCTTATACAAACGTATACATGCAGCCATATACGCTTTTAACATTCCAGCAACGGAATCGCCCCCAGACAGGATCACTAAATGTCCAAAGTGTGAGGCACCACTGGTAGACCTTTACCACACCATATGGACATGTCCTAACTTAGAACCTTATTGGACAGAAATCTGGTTATCAAATTGCCAGATCCTATTCAACCACACTTCCACTCACAGCCTTAGGAATGTTATTCCATACAATGATGCCTGAAGGGGTAGATGAAGAAGTAGGGGATCCCCTGCTGCCGATCGTACACATAACGCTGTTGGTGGCTGTTAAACCATTGGCTGGAACATGCATTACCCACATGGGCAGAGGTATTAGCACAGATAAAGGTCTACCTTGAGGTAGAGAGGGTGGAGACAGAGTGACTAGGTAATAACGCACAAAGGGGCACATTTACTAAGGGTCAGCGGACCGAATTTTCGTTAGGTTTACAGACTTTTTCCGTTTTGCGCAGCACGCGATTCGATTTTGGCTCTATCACGCCAACTTTTATGCAACACAAATCAGGGGGCGGCCGTCGGACAACCTGACTTGTTCAGACTAAGCGCGGGATTTAACATTCAAAATTGTGTCGCAAGCCAAGCACTTACATGCACAGGGAAGAAGATGGTGAACTCCGGCGGACCTGAGCGGGGAAGCGACACATGCAGGAAATTGGACGCACAATCTTAGTTATTTGTGGCATGTCCGAATCCTCATTGGACAACGCACCTTGGGGATCACGACGAGACGGTAAGAAAATGTGCCCCAAAGTCTTTCTTTCACAAATGGCAAAAGTTTATCACTACTTACCTTATGACTAGAGATGAGCGAGTATACTGCTCGGTCGCGTATTAGCATACTCAGACCGACTCGTTACTCAGACGAGTATCTCGCCGGCTCGACATTGAGCAGTAAATTAATAAAAGTATTTTAATTGTAAAAAATAAAATATTCCAGATGTTTCCTGATGTTTTACTTGTAAGAACACATTGAAATAACACTATTCTTCACTTTGCAGGTGCGCGCGCGTGTCTCCTGCCAGGTTGGGAGATGTTCGGAACATCTGGAATGTGAAGAATAGAATTAAAACAGTAAAAACAATGAACACAGGAGCATTTAAGTGCAGAACACATTGAAAGAACACTATTCTTCACATTCCAGATGTTCGTGCACATCTCCTAACTTAGCGGGAGACACGCGTGCACACCTGGAAAGTGAAGAATAGTGTTATTTCAATGTGTTCTTACAAGCAAAACATCAGGAAACATCTTGAATATTTTTTTTTGCACTGTTCTTTTAATGTTCTCTTTTATTAAAAAAATGCTCGGGTCTCCCATTGACTTCAATGGGGCTCGTTATTCGAGACGAGCACTCGAGCATCGGGAAAAGTTTGTCTCGAATAACGAGCACCCGAGCATTTTAGTGCTCGCTCATCTCTAGTCCTGGATTGTTCTATTGTGATGACAAAGGTGAGTCAAAAAAATCAGTGCTTCACTTTAGTTAAAGGAAGGTAATAATATACATTGTTCTGGATTCTGGAAGGTCATCTCATCAGACGACTCATGGCAAAGTTATGTCGTACCACATGGTACCACACTGAGAACCTGTAAGGGACCCTGGGATGCTTGCACATAGATATTATTGATTACTAATACCTGAGGAGTAGAAGATAATATCCATACGAGCTAAGCCAACTGCATCCTACAATATAAACAACATGAGGGAATATTTACATACTAGGTTTTTATGTCTCCTGCAGTTTGAATGACCAAACCATAGATGTAATTGCTACCATGTCTGCAATTATCCGACTAAACAATGCATCCTTGGGGAATGATTAAGGCAGACGCCAAGCCATAAGGGCGCTAGTTGTGTCCACATATGTTATAGAGTACTGCAATGTATTGCACAAGGGATCAATGTATCCTCAGTGTAAGTTGCCTAGTGAGACAGTAAAAAAAAGTTAAGTAAAGTTTTTTAAATAAATAAAAAAAAACACAAAAATCCCCCATTTTACTATATCTAATTATATTTTGTGCTGAAAAAAAACTAAAAAAAAAAAAACCCGCCTCCCCCTACAAAATTTATATTGTTGCGTCTGTGGCAATCTTGGCCAAGCAGGAATTACTGTTCCCGTATTTTGAAGGGTATAAAAAAAAATTAACTATTTCAAATTTGCAATGTTAGCGTTTCCTATCTCCCAAAAAATGTAATAGAAAGCAATCAAAAAGTCAGACGTACCCCATGATAGCACCAATCTAACCATTACCTTTTCCCGCAATAAACAAGCCCTAATAATCTTCTTTTGATTGAGGAATAAAAAAGTTCTAGCTCTCAGAATGTGGCGGCACATAAGCAGGTGCGGTTTTCCTGAAAAAAAGTTTTTATTTGCTAAAGTAGTAAAACATAAGAAAACCTGAACTTGTTTGGTGACTCTTTAAGGGACACCTGTCACCACAAATTAGAGCCCCCATCCAAACGTACCCAATAAATCTACTCCCCAGCTCCTTTCCAATGCAATGAATTTCTTAAGTCAGACACTTTTTTAGTGCAAATCATAACAGAATTTTGTTGTAGACAGATTGATCATTTAGCATAATAATAATTATTATTATTATTTATATAGCGCACACAGATTACGCAGCGCTGCACAGAGCTTGCCGGATCAGTCCCATGATCGTAGATGGAACCAAATTTAATACAATTTTTATTTTTTACACTTCATGATTGGAATCTCTTGGACCTTCTTGGCCACCTCTTCTATTTCTTCCTTATTGTACCCTCTAGCCACAAATTTCTTAATTAGACCTGGAATTTGCTCCATGGATTCCTCATCATGAGTGGATATGAATTAGGTGAAACAGAATTGGATAGACAAGCTGGAATCAATACACCCTCATGGCCTGAATGAGCAACACTAATGAGAGCGGTGTGAGGGCCCCATGTCCACGAGTGGTTTCAACATTGCACCCTGTGCTCTTCACAGATGAGAGTAGGTTCCCATTGAACACAAGTGACAGATGTGACAGAGTCTGGAGCCTCCGTGGAAAATGCTCTGCTGCCTGTGAAATTCTCCAGTATAGCCAGTTTGGCAGTGGGTCAATGTTGTGGTCCTCTACGTGCCATCCATAGGTATCCGGACTGCCAAAATGAGATCCTCAGACCCATTGTGTGACCTGGTGCATGGGTCCCTGGTTTCCTTCTGATACATGACCATGCTCATGTTGCTAGAGTGTGTCAGCAGTTCCTCAAAACTGGTCCACTCGTTCCCCAGCGCTGAATCCAATTGAGCACATCTGGGACATCACAGGGGTCATTTACTAAGGGCCCGAATCGTGTTTTTTCCGGCAGGTTATGCAAATGTTTCCGTTTTGCGCCGATTTTCCCTGTATTGCCCCGGGATTTTGGCGAACGCGACCAGATTGTGGCGCATCGGCGCCGGCGTGCATGCGACGGAAGTCGGGTGGCGTGGCCATACGAAAACCCGACGGATTCGGAAAAACCGCTGCATTTTTTTAAATCAGTGCATTCCGAGGAACTTCAGTGCAGCAGCGACACCTGGTGGACGTGGGGGGAACTGCCTTAGTGAATCGCCGGAAGACCCGAATCCTCCACACAGAACGCGCCGCTGGTTCGCGAATGGACCGGGTAAGTAAATGTGCCCCATGTCTCATTCGATCCAACAATGCCGCGTTGCACCACAGGCCATCCAGGAGTTGACAGAAGATTTTTCCTGGAACTGTATTAAATACTTTAAGTTTTAGAATAATTTAAAATTCAATATCAAAATAAAAAACCTAGAATTCAGAAACTCACTTAATACTCTCTTAAAGGATTCATTGGCTTTGATAATTTTAGTAGAACTTTCTTGAATATATCTTTAACCTCCCTGTTATTGAGACTATAGATAATAGGATTCAGCATGGGAGATATGATAACATAAAACATGGAGCTATATTTCTCCTGATCCGATGAGTACATGGATGAGGGACCAAAATACATCAACATTGCTGTCCCGAAATACAAGGCCACCACCGCCAGATGTGAGGTGCAGGTGGAGAAAGCCTTAGACCTTCCTGCAGAGCGAAGCTTCATTACAGAGCGTAAAATCAATGCATACGACAGTAAAATGAGGGTAAGAGGAAGAAGAAGAGTAATAAAGCTGAAGGAAAATATCTGAAGTTCACTGCCAGAGATGTCCTCACATGATAACTTAAGGACGGCTAACATCTCACACATGAAATGGTTGATTCGGTTGGAGCATAAGGAAATTGGAGACATAAATGAAGGGACAGTACAAAGCATAAAGCTTGAGATGAACACTAGAGCCACCAGCCTATAACAATTACCCCAACGCATGAGGACCGGGTAATGAAGAGGTCTACAGATCGCGATATATCGATCATAAGCCATCACGGCAAGAAGCAGACACTCAGCTCCTTCCACCAGAAGGATTACATAGATCTGACTAGCGCAAAAAAATACTGAAATTGTCGGTTCACTAGAGAAGAGATCAGCCAATAATTTTGGCAAAACCATTGTCGAATAGCACAAGTCAAGAATGGACAAAACGCAAAGGAAAAGGTACATGGGTTTATGCAGGTTTGAGTTGACAATGACGAAAATGATTATGAGGCTGTTCCCAGTAAATGTTACCATGTAGGTGATTAGAAATAAGACAAATAGCCCAGCGTTTATTTTCGGATCCATAGTAAATCCAAGCAGTATTATTTCTGTGATGACGGTTTGGTTCCTTGGCTTCATTCTTGACGATAGTGCAAGAGACTGGAGATTTATTCAATTAACAAAAGCAAAAAAATGTGGATGTGTACACCGGACTTATGAGACACATAAACCAAAAAGTGCAACAAAAGAGTAAAGCCAAAAAGAGAAGTACATTTCCAAAAAGAAAGCCATATTGTTAAACTCATGAAGTTTGTGGTTAAGAAACAAATTTCTTTATTATTTTTACCCAAAAAAGTCAAATAATGTTTAAATTTTTGAAAATGAAATACTGAAATCATTGAAATTGTGATAACTTGCCAAATTTTCCGCATTCGTATATCCCCAATCTATTAATGTGTCATGATTTATTTTTAGCATTGTGAATGGTCGGGAAAATTTTTTTTTTACAACAGTTTTTAGTTCACCTCCCCTTCCAGAAAAATTAAGTTAAAATATCAAAAATCTTTAAGATCATTTGATGCAAAATTATTATTTGAGTAGATCCTTCGTACCGTGAAGTGGGGACCGGACCAGTTGTATGTAGGTTTGATAATCTACTCCGAATATTGTGAGAATGGAATATCAGAGTGCAGAACATTCCGGAGAACTTGACTTATGTAATCTTATAGATACAGTTTAACATTTTGACCAAGATAACAGCAAATCAAAGGGAAATAAAATATAAAATATCTAAAGGAAACAATAAAACGTAACATAAGTAACATCACATCTTCTTCAGGTCCGATGACTTCCGCATATGATCTGTTCGGTGATTTTATAGGTTTTTTTTACGTTCATTATCCTTTGATGATTCTTTAGAGAGTAATAATGTCTCTGTTTATAAGAAGACATAAGTAATCACATGGAGAGGTTATTAAAAATAATGTATTCACAACGCGCCTGATCATGGCAGAAAGTAAGAAGGCAATTATTTTTATTTTGAACCCAAATAAGATGTATCCAGTTTAAAGTAGGAGTTTTACATATTTTTGCTATGTGTTCCCTTTTCATGGTAAGAGTCCCAATCAGTATCGGATTTAGGTTTTAGTAGGCCCCTAGTCTCAGTGGGCCCCTGGGCAGTGAACTTGGGCAGAAAACAAGATATTGGGGGACAATCCTCACTATTTCCACATGGGATATGGAGGTGTGCATCAGTGGTTTTAGGGTTAGAGAGTATGGTTTGGGGCAGTAGTCCCTCTGTGTAATGATAAAGAAACAGTACCAGAATCAAGCCACTTACTACACAGAGACAGGAACCGAAGAAAGATCACAACAAAGGTATGGGTTTAGAAGTTCTGGTCCATGTGGCACTTATGTTTATGGTACTGTATATCATCACAAAGAGGGACTATTGCCCACACCTTACTCTCTAACCCTAAGAACACTACTGTACCCCTGCATCTCGCGTTGAATGTGAAGAATATGTGTGACCAGAGCAAACTCCCTAATGTCAGAGAATTTGCTGTTCAGTGTTCTGTGAAGTTTAGTAATTCTCTAGGAATAAGCGATTGTCTCAATGACCATCTGATGGCCTAATACGACGTTGTAACATGATTATCTACGTCACATGTTACAAGATGTCGTCTTTGGCGAAGCTGGATTCCATCTAACAAGCCGAAAAGGAGATGTGCATCACTTAGACAGGATGGAAGGTTCAATCACCATAGGTTGTTACTAGAATCAATTGTTTGCACAGTTGATCTGTTAGATTACCTCCCCCTCCCGAAATAATGGGTCTTCCACGGGGGTTGAGGCATTTTTAGAATTTGAAGAAGATAAGTGTAGAGATGGGGGATCCCTCACATAAAGTGCCTCACAACTGGTCTTCGAAATATATTCTTCATAATAGCTTTTCCAAATGTTCACAGTTGGATCTGAAAGAATTAAGGGTAATGTCAATTTTTTGTAGCCAACTGTGTCCCGTAGTTTTGTCTCCAGACCTCCCTGTACATACATATTAGGCCCACATAAGGACATTCCCCCCGTTTATCCGCTGGGCTTAATTTGATATCTTCCAATAATTAACCTTTTCGATCAATTCGTTCCCTGTGGGGACAAAGATTCATTTGACACTGAGTGGGGGTATGTTCTCAAATTCTCGTGTCGCGTTAACAAAACGTTAGTACTGGGCAACCAGAAAAGAAGACATTCTTGTTGGTGCTAATGTTAGTCGGAACCATATTGATGTTGGATGGCAGGCCTGGGTGTTCGGGGAGGAGAGTGTTACCTGTGTGGAGTGTTCTGCTCTGCAGAGCTCTTCTAGGATTTGGAGCCGCGCGATCAGCATGGTGTCCTTCACATTGGTAGTTGGAAAAGGGATCACATTGGCTTTAACAAAAGATTTCGTTGACAACACAGGTTTCGGGTAAAGAGGTGCGGTCCTTTATTGCTGGAACAATTAACAGGAGAGGAGGGTGCAAAGTTAGTACCTTTCGATAACACCTGTAAATCAACATGTAAAGTGTTGAGGAGAGATTTAATTACCTTTAGGCCTGTATGTTGTTCATAATTGTGTCTCATATATTCATTCTTGGTGTCGCCATCATCCCTATCTATCTTACGCTTCTGTTGGGGTTTTCACTGGGATCGCCCAGAGTACACTCCTATTACTCATGGATGAGATTGAGGGAGATTGAAGAGAATCGATGAGGATCGTTCCATACGAACTCCAAATGTGTTATTCCTTTGCCATTTATTGTTGTAATTAGTGGACGCATCTTGTTGGTCCTCTGTAATTTACGTATGTTTGAAGTCGTAATGCTCCTATCTCTCCATTTGTTAAAAGCACGATTCATCCTCTGCAAACTTGCCGAAAGCCTCACACGGAATAAGTGTCTTAAGCTGTCTTGTTGGTGTTAAATCCTGCATCCAATGGTTAATATTTGCTACAAGACTGAAGAAGCTCCAAAATTTTTTGAACCATACATGCTGCTTCCATTGTGTACGTATAGATTCTCTTACTATCCCAAAGGATGGGAGGGGTGGAGTCGACCTGTAACTCAAAGTACTCTTGTGGGATTAACCTTTGGTCAGGTAATTGTTCCAGAATGCCCGTGTCCACAAACTTCAATCTGCGCCGTGAGATAACGATTTGGTTTTCTCTTTATAGAAAAAGTGCTCTTGTGTCAAGGCCTCACTTCACCGTATCATCCGAAAAGCCTGTCTGAGAATGGCAGGTGTGCCACTAGGGTTGCTGCTGTTGCTGCGGCAGCAGGTGGACCTCCACATCTGAGACACGTTTCTCTGGCCACAGGATGGTGATGCTGCATGTGTTGACACAGGCCAAGGAGCCATGTTAGCTCCTGGCCACGCTTCACTTCTGCCCACGATTTTGTATATACACACACTCGGCTCCCTATTGTGTCATAACAAAAAATGCCACACGCCGGGGTGGTGATTTTACTGCCAACACTCTGCACTGGAGTGACTCTAATGCCGCTGCCTCGCTAGACCCATGTACCACTGCTTACTTGGGACTGCGAAAAGGTTTGACCCACGGCCGTTTGCTACTGTCCTCACCACTGCTGCACCCGATGCGACACGGCCACTGGAGCGACTTGCTGCCTGAACGCAAGCTGACACCTCTTCTGACGATGATGATGAAGCTCTGGCTTCACCTGGCTCCCAAGTGCGACGGTACATCAAATTGATTTGTGTTTCCCGGTTGCGCATTATCCCAACGTCTCAGTATGCACAGCCTGATTACTTCAAAATGCAACATAATCCAGTGCCACCCTCGTATCTCTACTCCCGCATACTGCACGCAAGCAACTGCTGACTGTCCTCAAGGAGTTATCTGAAGTATAGGACGCTGAGCCCAGACCACGGAGTAGATCTCTTGCTGAGGAAATGACAGAACAGAGGGCTGGTTTAGGACAGGTGAGAAATTGACCTGCTCCTGGGCCATGCCAACTAAGGGTTGCATCTGACGAACACACGGACTCTTGGGTGGGGTGTCACATGTCATCTGGGAGGAAGGGAATGATCAATCAAACAAGACTACATTAGGTGTGTTATCAACACACTGCTGCAGATGACAACGGCAGTTCTGGCCTCACAGAGCTCTCTGCTGCGACGTTCCCCTTACTGTGCTGCGACGTGTTGCCTGCTCCACCTCCCAATCTCTGTTGACATATTGGTTAATCAACTAGTTGATTTGACATGGATCTTCTTATCTACCAAAAAAAATTGAAAGAACTGACACCGGATATAGAGCGAAATCATACAGAAAATATGTGGATTTTGCACAGAAATTCTTCCTATCACTTCAGCAACAAATAGAATGCTATTTGTGGTATACTGATCCCCTAAAGAGCACCACTGGGATACATTAGGCACTACATTTCCCCCAAAACGGACACCCTAGGGATTGGAGCAGAAACGCTTCAGCACAGTACAGTACAAGCAGCTGGAGCTACTTGGCGCACATGCAGTGGGAAATGCGCAATTTGAAATGGCTGCCTGTTTTATGGGCTGTGAATCACATAAGCCTGTCGCTCATGGCTTACAGGGTCGCACATGTGATCAAGGAGGTGTTCCTTCCTCCCCCAGAGTCTTCTGCGCCCATGTAACAACTTTGCTTGTGCCCATTTGGTAATAATGGAGGGAAATAAAATGTGTTCCCAAATCACCATAAATTCGGAGTCAAATCAAAGTTTTCCTGAAATTCTAACTGAAATTCTGGATCATTGAATTGATTCCCCCATCTAATAAGTGGTGAATATAAGGTTGGGAAAAGAGGCAAGTCCTCAGTCTATGGCCATAGGTGAACCGCCTCTCCCCTAGGTAAAAAGGATGCCTCCTGTCAAGACCAACAGAAGGACTTCCTTTCTCTAGGCATAGAGGATAAGCCCTGACTATGTGATGGTAGAACTGCCTCTCCTCTAGTTTAGTGGATGGCCCTCGTTATGGTGATGGTAGAACTGCCTCTCCTCTTGGTGTAGAGGATGCACACTGTATATGGTGATGTCGGACCTCCTTTCCTCAGGTGTGAGGATGTACCCTTTTATAGTATGGTGGAACCGCCTCTCCTCTAGGTGCGGAGGATGTCTCCTGTCTATGATGATGGAAGAACGCCTCTCTTCTAAGTGTACAGGATGTCCCCTGTCTATGGTGATGTGGAACTCGTTGTAGTGGATGCCCCCTTCATAATGATGATAGAACCTCTTTCCTCTAGGAGTAGAGGATGTCCCCTGTCTTGGTGATGTAGAACCACCTCTCCTCTAGGTGTAGTGGATGCCCCCTTTATATGATGGTGGTTAGAACCTCTTCCTTTAGGTGTAAGAGGATCCCTGTCTATGGTGATGGTAGACCGCTCTCCTCTAGGTAGTGGATGCCTCGTCTATGGTGATGGTAGAAACCTCTCCTCTAGGTGGAGAGATGTCCTCTGTCTATGGTGATGGTAGAACCCTCTCCTCTAGGTGTAGAGGGCCCCCTGCTATGGTAATGGAGATAAACCAAGCTCTCTAGGTGTAGGGATTCCCCCTGTCTATGGTGATAGTAGAACCTCCTCTTCTCTAGGCGTCAGAGGAGCCCCCGTCTGGTCACAACAGGTATAAAAAGATCTTGGAGAGATCCTTGTACTGCCCGTTCAGGTATTTGAACATTGTAATGAGGTCTCCCTCAGCCGTTTATTTTTCTAACTAAATAACCCCAAGATTAGTAAGCTGTCATGTATTCTAGTCCCACCATTCCCCTAATAATCTTGGTTGCTCTCCTCTGCGCCATTTCAAGTTCTGCTGTGTCTTTTTTTACATGTGCCCAAAACTGTCCCATGATATTCCATGTGTGTTCTGACCAGTGAAGGCAATGTCCTAATCATGAGAATCTACTCCCCTCTTGATACATCCAGTGGTGCAGTGAACTTGTTCGCGCGAGGCGAAAAAGATATTGGGGGACCATCCACACTACTTTCCCAAAGGTAGCCCCCATATAGAGATTAGGGGACCTTTATACCAGGGCTGATTCATGCCTTTTTGCCGCCCGAGGCGAAAATTTAATGCCCCGATAATGATGTGTCACACACTAATAGACAGTCAATGAAACAGATATTGGTGGCATCTAGTACCTTACAGAATATGATCTGCTCTATCAGGAAGAGGACTTCAATATGATTTCCCCAGACCAAGGTTTATCTCTGCTGAATTCACAGTCAGATGTCTACAGTTCCATGTACCACAACTCCACACTGCACCCCTAAAAAACCCACAGTCGCTTACAGTATAATGGATTGTCTTGCAAAATATATATTATCTTCATAATATGACTAAACACATTATTCCCCACATAAAACTTTTGTATACAGCACCCACAATTCATTATATACATCAGACCCCTTGAACTGATTACGGCACATACATAAACCCATAATTAGTATAAAGTCCCAATAAATCTGGGTACTCATAGTAAATTGTGTTTTGAAACAACAATGTACGTCATTAATGTACAGCACCCTGCTAATTTATACACGCACCCATTTTATTTATATACATTGCCCTTATTTATAATGGCCTCCATATACATACTCCCAACTTAAATTATATAATATATGGCCACCCAGTTTAATTAAAATCCAGCCCTTATATACAGATTCCCCATAGACAGTATATTTAGTAATGCTACCCCCAGTAGATATTTTATAAAGTACCCCAGTAGATAGTATTTACAGCAACACTACCCCAGTAGACATTATATGCAGCCTAACCACCCCCAGTAGATAATATATAATGCTCCCAGTATATAGTATATAAAGCCACATCACCTCCAGGCAATAGTACATAGAGCACCCCATTAGATTGCATATAGAGCCACGTCCCCCCAGTAGATATTATATACAGCTCCTCCAGTAAATAATGCATAGAGCCCCCCAGTACGTAGTATATATAGTCCCTGCAGTAGGCACTGCATATGCTGCCATATGCTTGGCTACCTTGGCAAGACGATATGACTTACAAGCTATCAACTTGGCTCTTCAAATAGCACGGGTTTGCTACTGATGGGGTTTCCCCTTCTCATGCACACACTATGGCTCACATTTTGTTACTGGATCTCAGTCGAGAGAATGGGTATACCTCTACCAGAACAGGCTCTGTTACCCAAGCGACCATTCACAATAGCATGCAATCCCTCACCACAATGAACTATCACCATGCCACACCTAAGACCTAGTTCTGGTGATGTCTAATGTCTAGCTATGCTTCAGCTTGGCTGTAAAGCCCTCTCGGACTCTTGCTGTCCTGCTAAGGTGTTCCCAGTGGATCCTATTCTCGCCTTGGTTGGTTTATTCTCCCCTACTTTTCCTTCCAAATTTTTAAACCCAACCCTCAAACACTTGTTATTAGTCTGTTACAGTCAAGTGTATATCGCCAAAGGCTAGCGTTAACTCTTTAATCTCTGGCAGTGCCTGGGTCTCGCCATCTTGGCCCAATTCCTAAGAGGGTAACAAGATACACCTTTCCCCACTCCCCCAAAGCAGCGGCCGTCATCTTCTTTACTGCTGTGAATGACGGCTGTAAAGGCCGTTGCTGAAGCTGGCAGATGAGATGACATGATCACGTTATCCAACTTCAGAGCCCGTGCATACAGCTTTCTCTTTTTTGCACCCATTCCTTATATCAGGACAAGACACCAGCTCCTTTAGATGGTGGTTAGCTACTGGAGTGTTTCAACTTAGGCATATCACCTGAGTAATAGTGATCATAATATCATTGATTTTGTATTACGCTTTACTAAGAGCGTTAGGGAAGGGGCAACCAGCACTCTAAACTTCAGGAGGGCAAATTTTCAGCAACTAAGGGAAGACCTTAAAGGCATAAACTGGGACAATGTTCTCAAAGACAAAAGCCCCCCCAAAAAATGAGACTTTTTCTCATATATTCTAAAATGTCCTGTGAGAAAAAAATACCATATGGGAAAAAGCATAAGAGGAAAAAGAAAAAGCCAATGTGGTAACTAGTCTTGTAAGGAAAGCAATAAGCGAGAAAGATAAGGCGTTTAAGGTGCTAAAACGTGAAGGTAGTGATGAGGCATTACAGGATTATAGAGAGAAAAATAAATCCTGTAAAAAGCAGATAAAGGCCGCAAAAATAGAGACTGAGAGAAATATTGCCAAGGAGAGCAAAAATAATCCCAAATTATTTTTCAAGTATATAAATGATAAGAAACTAAAAACAGAGAGTGTGGGTCAGGAGATGAGGAAAGGGCCAATCTACTGAATGTCTCTTTCTCAACTGTCTTTACCCAGGAAAATCCCCTGGTGGAAGACACAATGAGGTATAATGTAAATTCTCTTTGGAATGTCAACAGTTTAACCCAGGAAGAGGTACGGCACCACCTCGGAACCAATAAGATGGATAAATCACCGGGGCTAGATGGCATACACCACTGGGTTGTGCTATGTACCGTGATAGACAGACCATTATTTTTAATATTTGAAGATTCACTGAGGACTGGTTATGTTCCACAGGACTGGCACATAGCAAATGTGGTACCTATATACATAAAGGGATCATAAAGCGATCCTGGAAACTACAGACCCGTAAGTCTAACTACCGTGGTGGGGAAAATATTTGAGGGGTTTGTTAGAGATGCTATCCTGGAGTATCTCACTGTGCACAACCTTATAACCCAGCGCCAGCATGGGTTTATGAGAGATCGGTCCTGTCAGAAGAATCTGATTGGTTTCTACGAGGAGGTAAGTTCAAGACTGGATCTGGGGGACGCTGTAGATGTTGTATATCTGGACTTTTCAAAGGCAATTGACACTGTGCCACATAAAAGGTTGGTATATAAAATGAGACTGCTGGGAATAGGGGAAAATCTGTGTATTTGGGTAAGTAATTGGCTTAGTGATAGAAAACAGAGGGTCGTCATTAATGGCACATTCTCAGAGTGGGTTGACGTTACCAGTGGAGTGCCACAGGGGTCAGTATTGGGGCCACTTCTTTTAATATTTTTTATTAATGACCTTGTAGTGGGTTTACACAGTCAAGTTTCAATATTTGCAGATGATACTAAGCTGTGTAAAGTAATAAATACTGAGGTCGATAGTTTAGCATTACAGAGGGATTTGAGGAAGCTTGAGTGGGCAGAGAAATGGTTGATGAGGTTTAATGTAGATAAATGTAAAGTTATGCAAATAAAATTATGGGATGTATCAAGAGAGGAATAGATTCTCATGATAAAGACATTATTATATAATAATAATTCTTGAAGAGAAGGAAAAAAATGGGGGATTTTTTGAGAGCCAGGCGCCAAAGAACAATGTGCATAAACTAGGGAAGAGAGGAGAGGGAGTTTTGATGCTTCTAATCAGATAAAACATTTAGGGGTATCTATCAGAAGCACAATAGACCTCTCCATTCATAAAGATATAGTTTATGGGGGGGGGCACTAGAATACAATGGCGATTACAACAACTTTGGGATTAATCATTTGACCAAAAACAGATGGTTTAGTCTTGAGACCTCATTTACAATATACAATACCTCTAGCGGATATCTTTTTAATACCTAGGCCTGTGACCAGGACAAGGGGCATCCTCTACAGCCTAGAAGCAACCGATTGTACCAATCAAACATAGACAAAGGTTCGGTACTGTAAGAGCATGAGACTATGGAATCTCTCTTGCCGCAGGAGGTTTTTAATGGCGGACTCTCATGTACATGTTCAAGGAGGCCTGATGACCTTTCTGGTGAGAAAAAAATCACGGGGAAAAACATTTAAATTTAATCTTAAAGGTTGTACTTGATGGACTACTACGTCTTTTTCCCGCCTTAGATACTAGTGATCCTAAATGATTGAGGATCAGGGGTGCAGGCTCGCTTTCATTAAAATGTAATTTCAACCAAATATCAGTTCTGCTTTCAGATTGGTTTTGTTTAAGAAAAGTCAATAGATTGTTGCTTAACAAAACCATTCTGAAAGCAAAACCTGCTTTAAAACCTGATAAACTATCCCACTAGCTTTTGGTGACCGTTCCTCAAAAAACCTTTGAGAGAACATAGGCACCGCTGCCGAGGACATCAACTCCAAGCTCTACTTTCTAATTTCAATCCACCACCCACACACCCTATAATCTACAGTATGTAGGGGGCCAATGGTAGTCACTTTGATGTCATGTTCTCGTTTGAACCTCGATGAGACATGTTTGTACCATACCACCGTCTCAAAACATGTAGCCAACTGGTCCCTTCAATAGTGTATTTTTCACTCCTAAACTTGTTGTCACCGGAGCACACTGGACCAACCCCACTTGCAATAGGTTTTTGCGACGATCCCAAAGAACAAACAGACGCTCCTTTGCTTCAAACGTTATTGGTCTTTTTAGAGATGAACGCAACATCCTCGCCCGAAAGCTGATGCTTCGTTTCGAGCATTTAGCGTTCTAACGTACAGAAACTTGATTCGTAATGCTTCGGGACGAATACTTCGCACACCGCGAGAATCAGCAGACCATGGGCATCTTCCCCGCCGTTGTGATTTTTGGCGGCCCGACACAGAGCAATCACAACAGGAGTACTCAGTCTCTATTCACCCACATAAACGTGGTACCCTTACACGTCGATAGCAGTGGTTGGCCGCGGCTCAGATCAGGGTGACCGCTGGATAGACTACCGCTGCCCTGCAAGCTGCTCGATCAGATCTGGTGCCTGCTTGCCGCTAGGGAAGAGCTGCTGCGGTCATTGAAGCGGTAGCGTTCTATTATAATATGTTTAGGCAGAGTGATCAACAATAGCCCAAGCTCCTTCTTATGCTACAATCACGTTTCTTTTACTTTGTTTTTTTGGTTTGTTGCCTGGGCTGGGGTTTGCTGCTCATTAGTATGCAGTACGCCTAGACCTATATTTGTGTGTAAAGGCTTGCAGGTGAAGACCTTGCATCCGATTTGTGTTTATAGCCTCTTGTGACACACAATCCACCTCAACCACCAAAAGGGACAACATTTATTAGGGGGTAGGGACTTGAAGTAGGCAGTGGCGCGGATGTATAGTGTGGTTTTGAGTGATTGCGGTTTTAACGGATAAAGTTAGCTGTCAAAGCAGGGTGCTGGCAGGGTTAGGCTGAAAAGAGGCCCAGAGGAGAACCCCATCTGGCGGTACTGATTGGCCTACATAGCGGGAGATTTGCTCTGGTGTGTTTTTGGGGGGCGGGGGGGCTGCTCTGCTGCAGGAGGAGTGGGGCGAGTACCATATTGTGTGTAGTTGCAGGGGCCGACATCGAACTGTGGTGGGGTAGCGCGTAGGGACACACCTTAGCCCCGCAAACAACGAATGGGACCTTTATTAGGGGGGTGAGTGGGGAAGTAGGGCAGAGGCGCGGAGTTATTTATTGTACGTTGATTTCGTTGCTGAGAACGCAAAGTCATTAGGCACAGCAACAAATCCAGGGTGGGCGGGTCAGGGATGTTAGAAACTAGCCAGAGCAATAGGACTGCATCGTGTGGTGGGAAAAAAAAACCAAAACACAAAACAAAAAGGGAGTTTACACTTAATGGGGGAAATGGTTAACCCGAGGCGAGGGAGAGGACGAGGGCCGTGGACGGGGGCGCCACCTACTGCAGGGTCGGAGGGGTCCTGGCAGGTGAGACACACCTGCTGGATTGGAGCGATGGGAACGCCTGCAGAGCGTTCACTCTCCCTCGGGTCGTCATGTCGCAAGTACGGGGACGGGCGGAGGGGAGACACTGTGAGGCCAGATCAGTGCGAATAGGTGTGATGGTCGGGGACTTGCGCGACAATGCTGCGAGCCATGTGTCCACCAGGCATCGTCCACGCAAGGCCACCCAGGTCCCTGAGATCAGCACCCTTCAGCTCCTCCACCTCACCTCCGGCCCCCCAGTCTGCCTCCGGCCCGCAAAATGTTGGCATTTGAACCTGCATACTCTGAGGGTCGGTTTGCGTGGAACCCGGCCCTCGCAGGCACAAACCTCGTTGGCCCATGGGCTGCTGAGCTAGGGGCCGAGGCCACAAGTTTCGACCGGTCGCAGTCCGGTGGGTGAGGAATGGACAGTACATTTGACGTAGTGAAGAAGAGTGTAAGAGGTGGGTCGGACGAGAGGAGACCCGGTGGGCAGACAGGTGTATGAAGTTTTGTGGCAGGGCATGGAAAGTATCCAGGGGGAGCAGACGGAGAGGATCGGCAGGATGATGAGTGACAGACCCAGCAGGGTTGAATAGGCCAGGTGGACCACTGTGCTTCTGAGATGGAGTGCAGTCCCTATATGCAACAGGTTGGTAGAAATCACAGTGGTGGGGCCAGATGGAGAAGGCGGGGCCAGACGGTGCATCAGCGCCAGGGTGCCCTAGTCAGCTCCCCTGGCGAAGGCTAGATTTTTGACGAAGCTGGAAGGTTCTTTAAAGAAACACCGATGAACAGCCGGACTGTGTGTGCAACCTGTACCAAAACCAAGGATCACCCAGGTGGTTCCACCTACGACTCAGCTTCAACTACCACCAGTAGGCCGCAGGATATGAATGCTTCAAACACCCACTCAATGGCACCAAGCCCGGTCACTCCGGCCGGCACACCACTGCTCCGTCCCCAAACCCTCCCTTGCGAAGACCCAATCTCGCCTCCACGATCCTCCACACATCCCCAGCTGCATAGCCTGTGGAAAAACTCTCTGGTCAGCATGAAGTCGAAGCTTTGCCGCTCGTCACAAGAGACGTGGAAGAAGATTCCCTTGTTGATCGCCAAGCACCCTCCGGTCTTATTTCCTCAGCGCATATCGGAGGAGGTGAGGATGATTGGGCAGGAAGAGGAAAGAATGTTGGCAGACAGAGAGGGGGACCATGTTTCAGTCCTTCCTGTTCAACGTGTATGGGCAGAGAAGAGATTTGGAGGAGTTGGAGGAGGAGGAAATGGAGAGTCCACAGGTCCAGTTAGGGGAGTAATTTTTGTGCGTTGGTACTCTGGTGCATGTGGCAGATTATGCTAGGCTGCCTTCCCTGACCCTCGCGTTCAAAGAATTTATTCCAGCAACCGATTACCTACTGGGTATTCACTCTCCTGACCCAACGGCCAAGCAAATCTTTCCACTCTCATCCCTGGAGAGAAAGAGGGTGAGAACGGCCCATGAATACCACAGGCCCGTGTGCACAGCTGAACCGTATTTCCTCCCTTCTGCAGCGCTAAGCAGGCAGAGTGCGTACTCTTCTGCGGGACAAGTTAAGCGAGGGAGAGTAGGCGAGCAGGCAGCTTGGCCGCACTGGCGGGGGGTTTCGCTTACAAGGCCTTTGCCAGTTTTATGTCACCGCGTTCACCCCAGCAAGACAACTGTCACCTGTCCCCAGTCCTCGGCAATAAGTGCTGAATCTGTACGAAAGATGGTGAGTGAGATGAGCGAGTTATACTCGTCCGAGCTTGATGCTTTTTCGAGTATTAAGTACTCGAAACGGCTTCGTTCTCGGACGAGTGATTTCTCCCCTGTCGAGATCGAAGCATACTAATTAAAAAAGACACAGTGAAGGACATAAAGTAGAATAAAAACAGTGAACACAGGAATCTTGTACAGTGAAACACCTTTGAAAAACACATAAGAATAGTTACAAGTTCGGTCACTCGGCTTACTTGTCCGAAGAGACGAGCGAAACGTGCGAACAAAAGTTGTGAAAACAATATATAATGTCGGAAGAACCATTGAAAACACCGGGAGCAGCACAGAGAACTCGGGGAGCAGCGAACGGGACCTCAGGGAGCGCAGAACGGAGACACTGGGAGCAGCAGAACGGAGACAGCGGGGACAGCAGAACGGAGACATCGGAGCAGCGAACGGAGACATAGGGGACAGCAGATGCGACTTGGCGCGGCAGAACCGGAGACATAGGGGAGCAGCAGAACGGAGACATCGGGGAGGCAGGCGAACGAGCATGGGGCTGCGCACGCGGAGACATCGGGCAGCAGCGTAACGGAGAACACAAATAGGGGCACAGCAACAGAGACATGGGGTCGGCAAGCGAAACCTTGGTGAACAGCAGAACGAACGTCGGGGAGCAGCATAAAACTAGACAATCGGGAGCAGCAGAACGGAGACATCGGGGAGCAGCAGACTGAGGAACCTGGGAGCAGCCGAACGGAGACTTGGGAGCGGCATAACACGGAGGACATAGGGAGCACAACAGAACGGAGACATGGGGAGGCAGCCAGAACGGAGACATCGGGCGGAGAACGGAGACATTGGGAGCAGCAGAACGGATACATCGGGAGTCAGCAGATAAACGGACAGCACGATCGGGGCGATAACGAACGGCAGACATATGGGAGCACAGAACGAGACATGGGGCTGCAGAACACGAGACATCGGGGAGCAGCAGAATGGGAGACTACGAGCAGCAAATGCGAGATCATCGGGGAGCAGCAACAGACAAGGGGAGCAGCAAAATAGACATAGGGGGCATCAGAACGTAGACATCGGGGAGCAGCAGAACTGGACATATGGTGCCGAGGAGATCGGGAACTTCTGAAAGAAGAGCATCGGATCCCTGGACATCAAATCTCCCCCGACAAGTAGCAGATATGCCGAACATCCTCAAGTCTATTCTTCACGTGTTTTTCACTTAAATGATCCTGTGGTCATGTTTTATTCTATTCTTCACTGTTTCTTTTCACATCTGCTAACTTGTCGGAGATAATATAAAACGCACGGTAACAGTGAAGATAGATTGCAGACGTTTGTATAACATCTGATAACTTTCAGAAGACAATTCTTTTTCAATTAAATAACACATTTTATTCCCGAAACCATGGTCCCTTTGAAAAATTCCTCGAGTCGCCATTGACTTCACTGGGGCTCGTTATTTCGAGAGAGCAAACTCGAGCATCTGGAAAAGTTTGTTCTCGATACCGAGCACTCGAGCATTTTAGTGCTCGCTCATCTCTAATGGTGAGGAGTACGTAAGCTGACCATACCATCGTCTTAAATGATCACACAACCCTACCTACGGGTTTCAAGCGGTACATGTGGCAGCACGAATGACGCGTACGCCTTGGAGGTTCTTGCCTCCCTGCCCGCAGCGTGGTTGTCCCGAGCGGCGGTTTTCAGTGGCACTGGTGCATCATCACACCGTAAGCTTACACCCCTGTCGACTGACAGACGCTGACAGGCTGACAGCTTAGTAAGATGAATAAAGCCTGGATTTTCTCATAATTTCCATCTCCACCAGGTGGAAGGACTCAACCTGATAATTATCCACTCCTCCTCCCCGCAATTTTCTCTTCTCCTCCTCTTTGTAGCATAAAGGGGGGCAGAGAAACTGCTATTTTTGACAGCCACTGGCTCGACATAGTACCTTATGCATTTATTTTTCTGGATGGCCACCGACCCGGTCCTTTATTTAACATTTTTTTTGGGAGGCCCGACAGGCACTCAATCTAGTCAAGTTTTTTCTGGAGGGCCACCTACCTGCTCCTCTGGTTAAATTTTTTTTGGACTGCCACACACAGGCACTCAATCTATTTAATTTTCTGGAGGACCACCTCCTGCTCCTCTGGTTTGGAAACTTTTTTGGACTGCCCACATACAGGCACTCAATTTATTTAGTTTTTGCTGTAGGATCACCTACCTCTCCTCTGGTTTGAAAACTTTTTAGGAACTCCCCATACAGGCACCATCCAAATTAGTTGTCCCATAGCACCTCCACTGTCGTCTTTTTAAGCTGCTGCCACACGTTGGTCCCATTGCTACCGCTCCACACGTCATCCCATAGCTGCCCTCCAAAAGTCGTCCATAAGTCTGCCTCCATACAATGTCTCCTTAAATCAAACGAAACTTTGTCAGCAGAATTTTCGGTTGTTTTCATGGCCTTCCGACATCAAACTTTTACACTCATTTGTTGCCTACCCTGCTTTTAATCCCAATATATACTGCCAAAGGTTATCATTTACCAATCTTATTTCAGCCTTCTTGCGCATTCTGTTTTACATTACATTCCCTCGCCCGCCATATTCACACCTTATAGAACGCTACACTAACACTTGATCTTATACAAAAGGTTCTTAGAAGTGCTGTTTTGGAGTAGCCTAGAGACGGGGCTGTGGATTGGCGAAAGCTCCGCCTGGAGCGGAGCGCCAGGTCCATCCCAAGATCCAACTAACATGTTTTTACTGTCAGCACCTTTAATCTACTACTAGTTCACTGCCTGCTGTACATGTGTCCCCTTATCAAACAGCTGTGTCAGGCAGAATTTTCAGGTGTTCATAAGATACATTGTGGACTAGGCCCATCTGTTGCCGGCCTGCTGGCGACCTGAATTGCAATCATAGCACGCAATTCCTTATACTGTCGCTCTAATGCATGGAACCATTTCCAAAAACAATTACCATAGAACCATAGCTATCCATTATTCCTAGTGAAAATATTCAAACGAACCCGGCCCTGCTTTGAAAATTATAGTTTTTCAAGTAAAGCTTCTGGCCCCCAGGCCCATTTTTGGTGGGGGAGTGCGAGGCAGGGGCTTTGACAGGCGAAAGCTCCCTGCAGAGGACCGCCAGCTCCATCCCCAAGATTAGGCAGCCTCAGAACAATCCAGCATGCTGCGCCTGGCGTTTTCCTGTCCATTTCGCCTCCCACGATCCTCCACAGTGTCCACCAATTCTCCATGCTTCCAACTTTCAATTCAACTTGTCTATACCCCAGACGCTGGAGCACTAACAAAGGATATGCACACATCATCCCGCTTATCAAACGAGCTGTGTCAGGACAGAATTTCAGTTCAATGGTTTTCCTCAGAACATAGTGGAACTCGGCCCATCTTCGCCGCATGCTGGAGACCTGAAGTTGCAATATATCAGCGTCATAGTACTACCCCAACATGTCCGCTCCTTGAATCATGGAACGTCATCTCCATGGCTGCCTCCCACAATTCGCTTCCCCCTTATCAAAACACAGCTGTGTCAGGCTCATTTTTTTTCGGTGTTTCACCGATATGTTAATGTAACTTGGTCACTATAGTCGCGCCAACCGACATGCTGTGTTCTCGACTAAAGTATAACCGTCAACCTTTGTTCACATGGAATCATTTTTAGCGCTGCTTGCTCACCCCCACCTCCTTTGGTGAAACCTGAGTCCATTTAGGTCTGTCGTCATGCCAAAACTCTCTAGCCTGCCCTGCTGCCGCTGCCTCTGCATGCCGTCCCCTATAGTGTCAGGTCAATTTTTGCATGTTTTAGATGCCATCTAGCCTCCATTCGGCACTCGTAATGCATTTGCTATAGCCATAATTTGGTCAGAATGGTGCGTTTAGCACCTCAGAGGCATCCATACATGCGGCCCCTGCTGTTCCTATTTATTTCCGTGGTGTTTTCCGTCCTTTTCTGAGTTTCCAGTGTTTGGCCAAGCTGCCGTGCAGAGCCTTGGTCCCCTTGAAATGCTCGAGTCTCCCCATTTGACTTCAATTGGGGCTCGTGATTTGAGATGAGGCACCGAGCATACGGAAAAGTTCGTACTCGAATAATGAGTACCCGAGCATTTTATTTAGTGCTCGCTCATCTCTATCCCTACACTATAGAAGACGGCATGCAGAGGCAGCGGCAGCAGCTGCAGGCTAGAGAGTGGCATGGTGACATACCCCAAATGGACTCAAACCAAATGGGTGCAGGAGGAACCAAAGGAGGTGAGCAAGAAGCGCTGAAATGATTTCCTCTTGAACAAAGGTTTGACGTATATTTATCGATCACAACAGCAGGGTGGCGACATAGTGACGCAGTTACCCTACATATCTGGTGAAAAACCCGAAAAATGCGCCTGACACAGCTGTCGTTTGATCAGGGGAACAGTGGAGGCAGCCAGAGAACGACTTCCATAATAAGAGCGACAGTATGGGGGCATCCATATTGCGCTGCTATGAGTGCAACTTCAGTCGCCAGCATGGCGGCGACAGATGGGCCGGGTTCCACTATGTATCTGGTGAACACCTGAAATGCTGCCTGACACAGCTCGCTTGACATAAGTAGTCAGACTAATCTGATTGGTTTCTACGAGGAGGTAAGTTCAAGACTGGACCTGGGGGACGCTGTGGATGTTGTATATCTGGACTTTTCAAAGGCAGTTGACACTGTGCAACATAAAAGGTTGGTATATAAAATGAGACTGCTGGGAATAGGAGAAAATCTGTGTATTTGGGTAAGTAATTGGATAGAAAACAGAGGGTCGTCATTAATGGCACATTCTCAGATTGGGTTGACGTTACCAGTGGAGTGCCACAGGGGTCAGTATCGGGGCCACTTCTTTTTAATATTTTTATTAATATTTGCAGATGATACTAAGCTGTGTAAAGTAATAAATACTGAGGTCGATAGTTTAGCATTACAGAGAGATTTGTGGAAGCTTGAGGAGTGGGCAGAGAAATGGTTGATGAGGTTTAATGTAGATAAATGTAAAGTTATGCACTTGGGCCATGGAAACAAAAAGTACAATTATGTTCAATACAGTCAATTACTTGGTAAAACTGGAGCTGAAAAGAAGCTGGTGGATGGTAAACTTAATTTTAGTGACCAGAGCCAGGCGGATGCTGCTAAAGCAGATAAAATTATGGGATCTATCAAGAGAGGAATAGATTCTCATGATAAAGATATAGTTTATGGGGGGGCTAGAATACAATGACAGATTACAAAACTTGGGATTAATCAGTTTAGAAAAAAGATGGTTGAGTGGAGACTTCATTACAATGTACAAATACCTGAATGGACAGTACAAGGATCTCTCCAAAGATCTCTTTATACCTAGGCCTGTGACCAGGACAA
>WNYA01000413.1:0-38397 GCA_019512145.1 Engystomops pustulosus
CACCTCCTGCACCCCTCATACCCTCACCTCCTGCACCCCTCATACCCGCACCTCCTGCGCCCCTCTTTGTAGCCTCGCTGCACTCTATGTAGCGTTTCCTCCTCAGAACAATGGTATCATTACTAACACCTCGGTGTTTAATGTTCTTGCTGTGGACGCTGCAGATAAAGCTATTTATAAATCCTCGGCTGATAACTTCTCTATCTCCACTAATAAGACAGGAACAAATATTTTGAATGTTGTACTGTACGGAAATAATCCTCCCATGTAGTGTAGCGCCCTTATCTCTCGCGGTAACATGAGGGCAAGTGCTGGAGGTGCTGATCACAACAACAATCTGGTCCTGGGATTGGGATTAATATTCTAGCAGAGGATTGGGAATGTTCCAGGATAATAAGCGGGGGACTTGTTGTACAATGTAACATTTCTCGAGAATCTTCTCTGCTTTGTTTCTAACTTTGGAAAATTTAAGAATAAATTGACAACTGGGTGTTATGAATTCTCTTGTCAAGGAGGTGTGTCTTTGCACACTGATTTGAAACTACAGAGACACGCCCCCAACCAGCAAAGCCTATTTAGATAGTTACTTTACTTTCTCCTTTTTGGAAAATCTACCCCCCTCCCCTAAATTTCCAGTCATGTTCATTATGAAAACATACACAGAGGTCTCATACAAGGACAATAAGTGGTTTCAGAGAGAACAGAGCACAGCAGTGTCATGTTTTGCCCCCCAGTGCAAGCGTGGAATATAAATCCCTATTTCACAGTTCTGCTGCTACTAACAACATACACAAAAGTCTGATTACACAGATCTCTAGGGACAATATTTAACATTGACTAAAAAGAGCAGAGAACACAGCAGTGTGAGGACACACCCTCAGTGCTCTTTAGGAAGTTAAAATTCAAATATATATTTCACAGTCCTGCTGCTACTAACTGCATACACAGTGGTCTGATTACACATATATTCCGGGACTATATTAAACACTGTCTGCAGAGAGCTTAGAGCACAGCAGTGTGAAGACACATCCTCAGTGCAGTTGGGGAAACTACAATCTTGGAATATATTCCACAGTTCCGCTGCTATTCACAACATACACAAACAACGGCTGCAGAGAGCTCAGCAGTGTGAGGACACACCCCCATTGCATTTGGGATAGCTACAATCCTCGTATATAAATCCATATTTCACAGACCTGCTGCTACTAACAAAAAACACAAAGGTCTGATTATAAAGAATACTTTATACTGGCTGCGGAGAGCACAGAGCACAGCAGTGTGAGGACACTTCCCCAGTGCACTTGGAGAAGCTATAAGCCTGGAATATAAATCCATATTTCACAGACCTGCTGCTACTAACAAAATACACAAAGTTCTGATTACACTTCTCTTCAAGGACAATACCTAATACTGGGTTCAAACAGCAGAGGGAACAGCAGTGTGAGTGCACGCCCCCTGAGACTAGAATCCTACAATATAAGTCCACATATCAATATATCACAGCCCTGCTTCTACTAATGACATACAAACAAGAATAAAACAGCCCTCCAGGAACAATATGTAACACTGGCTACAAAGAGCGCAGATCACAGCAGTGTGAGGACACTCCTCCAGTGCACTCCAGTACAATCCAGGAATATAAATCTATATATCACAGTCCTGCTGCTAATAACAACACAAAAATATCTGATTACACATGTCTCCAGGGACAATACCTAACACTGGCTGCGAACAGCACAGAGCATAACAGTGTGAAGACACGCCCCCAGAAGATACATTCCTGGAATATAAATCCATATATCACAGTCCTGCTGCTACTAACAAAATACACAAAGGTCTGATTACACATCTATCCAAGGACAATACCTTACACTGCCTGCAAAAAGCACAGGGAACAGCAGTGTGAAGGCATGCCGCCAGAGGCTACAATCCTGGAATATAAATACATATACCACAGTCCTGCTCCTACTAACAATTTACAAACAGGTTCTCTCTAGGGAAAATATATAACAGTGGCTACAGAGAGCACAGATCACAGCAGTGTGCAAACACTCCTCCAGTGCACTTGGAAAAGCTACAATCCAGGAATATAGATCTATTTTTCACAGTTCTGCTGCTACTAACAACATACAAACAGGTTCTCTCTAGGGATAATATATAACACTGGCTACAGAGAGTACAGAGCACAGCAGTGTGAGAACACTCCTCCAGTGCGCTTGTAGAAGCAACAATCCAGGAATATAAATCTATATATCACAGTCCTGCCGCTACTAACATGATACACAAAGGTCTGATTACACATCTCTCCAGGGACAATACCTAACACTGGCTCCGAAGAGCACAGAGCACAGCAGTGTGAGGACACGCCGCCAGAGGCTACATTCCTGGAATAAAAATCCATATATCACAGTCCTGCTGCTACTAACAACATACACAAAGGTCTGATTACACATCTCTCCAGGGACTACACCTAACACTGACAGCATAGAACTTGGAGAATATTTTTGGTCTATTTCCGGGCAGCTGTATCGCTATAACTGACAGTAATTGTCCTCATTTACCGAAACCCGATGATAAACGTGAGATTACGGACACGTGTTATCTCAACGGCAGAGGCGCGGCGGCCATTGAGACGTGCGAGCAGCTGAGGCCAATGCAGGAGCATTGAGAGGAGCCATTCATCCTCCACTATGAGGGACTCTGATTAAAGCCGCCGCCGCTGGTTCAACAAACTTATGGCGCCTGTAAAACTTTTCTTTGAGATAGCGGCGAGTGTGGGAGTTCAAACACCAGGTCCGCTGATACCGGCCCCCTGGCTCCTGCCCACCAGCGTGTAACAGTCAGTCCTTCATTTCCTCCATAATCTGGGATTACACATGTGATCTCATGGGCGACTGCATGTGCTGGCTTAAAGGAAACACACAGGAAAAAAAAATTTAAAGGGATATCACAAAACATGTAAACTTGGAATCGATTTTCCTACTTTTAGTACATTTTATGGCAAATACACTTTATGATTATGTTGATTTGCGACATTTCTCTCCGTTATGGAAGGTACAAAAAAACACTGTAAAATGTGAACAGGATCCAAACAAGTGAAGTCAGTGTTAGATATTGTCCCTGGAGAGATGTGTAATCAGACCTTTGTGAATGTTGTTTAGCAGCAGGACTGTGATATATGATTTATATTCCAGGATGTAGCTGTTGGGGGGTGTCCTCACCATGCTGTGCTCTGGTGTTCGCAGCCAGTGTTAGTATTGTCCCTGGAGGGAGTGTGTATCAGACCTTGTTGTTATACTGCAGTATTGTGCTTCTCTAAGTGCACTGGAGTTTGTCCCCACACTGCTGTGCTCTGTGCTCTCTGCAGTGAACGGCTCAGCAGTCTATATAGTGACTGCTGAAGAGATTAACTGTGGTGCAGCTCATGCATGAACACCGCAGTGTAAATCCATATTTACAGTCCTGCTTGCTACTAATAAAACACCACACAAAGGTATATTACACATCTCTCATGAGGAATAACCTCACACTGACTACAGGAGCACAGTATTGTGCAGACACACACCCCGTGCACTGGAAAGCTACAATCCTGGAATGGAACACAATTTTCACAGTCCTGCTTTAGTTACGGGTTAGAGGATGGAGCAGCCCCGGGGCTGGAGGCTGGAGAGTGGGGGGACGCAGGGCGTTATTGGAGAGGAGGCATGGAGCTCTGGAGGTGGGGCTGGAGGACAGGCGAAGGAGGAGTTGAAGATGTTCAGAGAGGGAGAAGAAGGTAGTTAGGTAGGAGGTTGAGGACGGAGGCTGGAGGACAGACTGGGCAGGAGTAACTATAGGGCGACAGGACGTTGGAGGCAGATTGGGGAGGGCTACCGCAGATCGTGGGGGAAGTAGGACGGAGGGAGGCGGAGTTGCGGCAGACTGTGGACGGCAGCTACAGGGCACAGACAGGGAGAGGAGTTGGAGGACAGAAATGTTTGAGGAGCTAAAGGACAGACATGGAGGTGGAGTTGGAGGACCAACTGGAAGAGTAAACTATAGGGCGAACAGCAGCAGGGGGGAGGGGAGTTGGGGCAGAAAAGGGGAGCTAAGGCAACCAGGGGGAGGAGTTGGGACGGATGTTTGAGGAGCTAACGGACAGACAGGGAGGGGTTTGGAGGACAGCAAATGTTTTGAGGCGCTAAAGGCACAGACATGGTTGGAGGAGTTGGAGGACAAACATGATGGCGTAATATGGGCGAACAGACAGAAAGGGGGGAGGAGGAGTTGGAGGACAGAAATGTGGGAGGAGCTAAAGGACAGACAGGGAGGAGGAGTTGGAGGACAGAAATGTTTGAGGAGCTAAAGGACAGACATGGAGGAGGAGTTGGAGGACAAACTGGAAGGAGTAACTATAGGGCGAACAGACAGAAAGGGGGAAGGAGGAGTTGGATGACAGAAATGTGGGGGGAGTTTCAGGACAGACAGGAAGGAGGAGTTGGAGTACAGACAGGGAGAATAAGTTGGAGGACAGACTGGAAGGAGTAACCATAGGGCAGATAGGGAGGATGAGTTTTGGAGAGAGAAGTGTAGTTAAAAGACATACATAAGTGGGTGGGGCTAGACGACAGACAAGAAGGAGTTGTAGGATGATGGACAGAGAGGAGGAGCTGAAGGATGGATAGGGAGGATGACGTGTTATTCTGAGGACCCCTAGTATCTCAGTCCTGCTTGGTTTTCTTGTACACATTCTGAACCATATGGATACATTAGAAGTGTCTTCTCCCCTCCGCAGAGTTCTGCTATTACCCAGAATCCCCTCCTGTAGAACATTCTGGTCATTGTTAATCAGTCTACGCCTTGTTCTATGTAAATAAGATCTTTGCTAATATGTTTCATCCTTCTGTAATGAGACCTCGCTGCTCCCGGTGGTTCCCTCTCGGCTCCGAGTAACATTCCCTAATAAGGATGAGCGCCGCGACCTACTGCTGCTATCACCGTATTCGCCTCAATTTCACAGCAAGATCTGTTATTAGAAAAACCTCCGAGCCGAGGATTGGTGAGAAACCGAATGCTGGGACCACCACAAGGAGCTCATCTGGCGACGTCTCCTCCATATTAATTATAAATACTGCGCCATTTGTATACAGTCCAGAGAGGGACGCAAGAACAGTCCCCACTTCTATCTGTCTAATTATCACAATGTGTCATGTGACACCGAAATAATTCAGATTTTTGAAGTCGACTGAAATATATTGTTTATTAAAATCCTGTATACCATATTTAAATTTAGGTTTTTTTTTACATGTGTCATTTGGTAAAAGCCAAAAATTACAAAATGCATCTGGTGTTGGTGACTTTATTAGTAAATTTAATTATATACTAAAAGAAGTTGTAGAAGGGAACAGACCTTTACTGCCCAATATGTACAAGAATATAATTTGCTTTGCAATTTACAAGTAAATTTGGAGGGTGTGAATACTTTTGCCAGTATTATACTAATACTGCCCGCTAGCACCGAATAGAAACTACTACTAATACTGCCCCCCCCATGTACAAGAATATAACTAACTAATACTGCCCCCTATGTACAGGATATAATACTATAACACTGCCTCCTAGTACAAGAATAAAACTGCTATAATATGCCCCTATGTACAGGATATAACTACTAGTAATACTGCCCCTATGTACAACGAATATAACTACTATAATACTGCCCCCTATGTACAAGAATATAACTATATAATACTGCCCCCTATGCACAAGAATAAACTACTATAATACTGCCTCCTATGTCAAGAATATAACTACATAATACTGCCTGTACAGGCATATATATACTATAAACTCCCCATATGTACAGGAAATTACTACAATACTGCCCTATGTACAGAATAACTACTATATACTGCCCTATGTACAAGTATAAAACTACTATAATACTGCCCCCTATGTACAAGAACTATAAGACTAGAAGTACTGCCCTCTATGTACAAGAAATAACTACATTATACTGCTCCTGTACAAGTAAACTACATAAATACTGCCCCCTAGTCAAATAAGAACTATATACGCCCCATGAGATATAACTACTATAATCCTGCCCCTATGTACAGAATATAACTACTATAATACTGCCCCCCTATGTACAAGAAACTAACTACATATACTGCCCCCATGTACAAGATATACTACATAATACTGCCCCTATGTACAAGAATATAAAATACTATAATACTACCCCCTAGTGCAGAATATAACTACTATAATACTACCCCCTATGTACAGGAATAATAACTACTATAATACTGACCCCCTATGTACAAGACATATAACTACTATAATTACTGCCCCGTGTATAGGATATAACTACTAAATACTGCCCCCTGTGTACAAGAATATAACACTATAATACTGCCCTAGGTACAGGAAATAAACTACTATAATACTGCCCCCTATGTACAAGAATATAACATATAATACTGCCCCCTATGTACAAGAATATAAACTATAATACTGCCCCTATGTACAACGAATATAACTACTATAACTACTGCCCCCTCTGTGCAAGAATATAATACTATTTAATCTGCCCCCTATGTACAGGAATATAACTACTATAACTGCCCCCTATGTACAGGATTAATCTACTATCATACTGCCCCTATGTACAAGATAAATAATAAACGTATAATACTGCCCCTATGTAAGGAATATAACTATATAATACTGCTCCTATGTACAGATATAACTACTATAATACTGCGCCTCCTAATGTACAAGAATTATAAAATACTATAAAGCCCCTAGTGTACAGGAATATAATATTATAATACTGCCCCCATGTACAAGATATAAGCTACTATAATACTGCCCCTATGTACAGGAATATATTCCATTACTGCTCCCTATGTACAAGAATATAACTACTATAATACTGCCCCCTATGTCAGATATAACTACTATAATACTGCCCCTATGTACAAGATATAACTACTAAATTACTGCCCCCTATGTACAAGAATATACTACATAATCTGCCCCCTATGTACAAGAATACTAACTACATACTAAGCCCCCTGTGAAAACAGAATAACTACTATAATACTGCCCCCTTGTACAAGAATATAACTACTAATACTGCCCCCTATGTACAGAATATAACTAAATAATACTCCCCCTATTACAAGAATATAACTACTATAAACTGCCCCCTATGTACAAGAATATAATACTATAATAAGGCCCCCTATGTACAAGAATAAATCTATAATACTGCCCCCTATGTACAAGCATATAACTACTATAATACTGCCCCCTATGTATAAGAATATAACTATCATACATTCTGCCCCCTATGTACAATGAATATAAACTACTATTAATATGGCCCCCTAGTACAGAAATAATACTATAATACTGCCCCCATATGTATCAAGAATAAAATTAAGCAGTAGGCTATCATTTTATTTTTGTCTCTTAGTATTATATAATGCAGTGATAATAGATTATTGTGTAATGTATTTTTGTTCTGTGATCTCTGTGTCTAACAAGAAATTTGCTTGCATTAAATACATTTGGAGGGTGTGAATACTTTGGCAGTGAGTAATGTTGGGAGCTGTCAGACACCTCTGTGTACTCTCCCTGAGATAAGCGGCTCTGGGGATTGATCTGTGGGTCGCCGCGTGTAGATGTTTCACATGTGAATTTACACAGACATTGCACAAGTCGTGGCAATCGCTCATGTGTCAAAAGCGTTGACCTTCAGGAGACAAGACTGGCAGCATATGGTGAACACCTAGAGAAGCGTGGCCTGTACCATGAGCCGGTGCCAGTCGGGGGTAGAGGTCATCATAGCGATAACCTGGACCCATTACAAAAAAGCGACTACAGAAAACATTAAAATTTTCACAGAATTCTGAATTATTTTGGACCCTCGGTCATGGGGGGGGGGGGGGGGGTGTTATGATTATATCTTAAAATTTTTACTCTAAATATCAAAATCTTTCATAATGTAAAGTGAGCGATCTCTTAGCCCCTCCCACCCTATCGTGCTTCCCAGGTTCCTTCTTACTTTCAACACACAAAAATTGGCAGTGCAGGGCCCCTTAGCAGAGTCCTATAATGGGGCGCCCCGCCCTTCCCCATTGAAAAGACAAAAAATTTGTATACTTACACATGTGAGTTACAATCACAACATTATATGCATTCATATATGTTCATACTTTTATATACTTATATACATACACATATATCATTATACAGTACACACATACAGCATATAATAATACAGTAGTGCACACATCATATACATACATACAACATATACACATACATTAATTATATATACACACATATCATATACAGGCAGTCCCCTACTTAAGGACACCCGATGACAGCTAGTTACAGACGGACCCTCTGCCCCTGTGACCTCTAGTGAAGCTCTCTAAATGTTCTTATAGTCCCAGACTGCAATGATCAGCTGTAAGGGTTGCTAGTGAAGCTTTATTAATTCTTGTTCCCATTACAGCAAAAAATTTTGAAACTCCAATGTCACTGGGGCAAAAAAAATTTTTGTCTGAACTACATGATGAAATATTCAGTTTCGACTTACATACAAATTCAACTTAAGAACAAGAATGGAACCTATCTTATAGTAACCCAGGGACTGCCTGTACACACATACAGCATAATCATACATCAGTATATACCCCCAGATATATATACAATATATAACAAAACAACAATTATATACACACACGTACAGCAAAAAACACATACATATACACACATACGCTCAATACTACATACATACTATACAGACATAACAGTATAACACACAGCAACCAATATATACACTCCACAAATATACACACCCTACCTGGTGGTGATTCAAGGGCCCTGACACTGTGGGCCCCATAACAGCTGTCTGGCTGCTACCCCTGTAGTTATACGCCCCTGGCCCCAGCCGTTGATTGGTTCGACAGTTTACTTGTGTTATGGAGTGGGACTAGGAAGTGGAGATGGTGGTTTTCAAAGAGTCAAATGGGAGTGGCAGGGGAGTGAAGTGATGAACGTGATTTGTATTACTCCTTTGTTGTTTTGTGTCCATAAAATGCATCACTTCCCCAAATTTTTGACATTATAAATACATTTTTTGTTTACAGAATTTGCATTTGAGAAATCGTGGGTTTATGGTGTTGGACTTATTTGTAATCATTTTGTGTGTCTGTGATATTCAGTGTTTGTCCTCTTGATTTTATAGATGCCGGAATTAACAACTTAAGGATATGTTTCACCGCCACATCCTGTGTAAGGTGTTGTTCAGGACGGGAGGAGGCACGGTATTTTTAAATTAGACCAATTTTTAAAAATATTTAGTATGTGTTTAAGTGCGCGGAATTGATGGCGTATGTCACGGGGACACCGTGATCCATGTATCGTTCGCGGGTGCCCGGCCCTCTGTTTGCTGCTCCCCGCTCCCCAGGTCAGTACTTACCACTCCGGCTCCGGATGACTCCATGCGGTCCCGTCACAGGCCGCAGGTCCGCCTCCTGACTAGGCCGCGTCGCTCCCGCTTCGGGCACGCACGCCTGCTTTAAGAATTAAAGGGGCCATTGTCCTCCTATGCGCGCTGGCATTCCCGGCTCTGGTATATAGCCTGGCAATCCCAGCATCTGCCAGATTTCAGGTCATTCGCCTGAAGAGAAGCTCCTGAGCGTTTCCGACGCCTTCTGTTTCCGTATTCTGTGGCGTCACCTGGTATCCTGTGGCGGCCCGTAATTCGTGGGCGGCCTGGTAATTCGGTGGCGTCTGTTATTCCTGTGGCGGTCCTGTATCCCAGTGCTTTTCTGCAGTGCTCCAGGTCCTGCCAGACTGTAGTCCTTCCAAGGTCCGGACTTCCGAGTCCTGCCTTCCCGAGGTCTGCCTTCCCAGGTCCTGCCTCCCGTGGTCCTGCCTCCCCCCGTGGTCCTACCTTGGTGCCCTAGTCGCACCCAGGAGCGACCGGGGCTCACACAGCAAGACCATCCGCTTTGCGGCGGGCTCTGGCGAAGTCAGGAGTCCACGTAGACTCCGCTCCTGGGTTGCGGTAGCATCGTGATTACCACGCTGTGTGGTCCAGGGAGTCCACTGATTGCGACCCCAGAGACTCTTCCCTCACCCCATGCGTGACACGATAGATAAATAAAATCTTATTCTTTTATTGATACAGAATTAAGGGATTCCCTAATTTCTATTTCCATTTCAAGTTGATCTTTGCTTCGGTGTGGACAGGTTTTTTTAGTATTGCCTCCGATTGTGGATGATATTTCTGCAAATGACGTGGTGACTGTTTATCCTATTTGTCAATGGGGGGATCCTGTGTATTGTATGTCATGTCGATGCTGGAAATGAGGTGACGCTGAGAAAACAATCTCTGACAGAACAAGAAGGGTAGACCGTTAAAGAAAAAAATAGCCCATAAACTTTTATACATAAAATAGGATAAAATTTTTGGCATAAATCCCTTTGAAGTCCCCATTTAATCTTCTAATGTCCTCGCTGCCACCAGTGGAAGTAACAGGACGCTCTAGTAGCCAAACCTCATACTGTCCCTATAAAGATCCCATTGTGACACCTAATCCGATTTTACGAGTCTTCTACATACTAAACCTTACAACTTCCTTAAACATGGAGCGAGAGCAGGTGACTGGACCCTTATAAGATCAGGCGAGGTGCCGTTTCCAGTCCTACTCTCGTGAACAATGCCGCTATATCTTGGCACCTTCAGTGCAGAAAATACTGAATGTTTTTATTTACCGTGTTCTTGCCCAGGAGACTCAGATATGAAGAACATCTACTGTTAATGATTAAGATTTCTCGCAAAACAGGGCTCACTTCTGGAGATATCCCATTACTCATTACCCATAAGTTCACATATCAAAGGTCCAACCAATTTATCTTATTATAGTTTATGTTTGTTTTTGACTTTGCACCAAGCGGTGACTCTCCTCTGTCCATATGGTGCTGGTTAACGTTAAATAGTGCAGTAAAAGGAACGGCATGGAGATCGGAAGTGGCCTTATGGTGGGTCTGGGTGGTGCACTGGCAGGAGTTTATTTTTGGTCTTCTAAGATCTACCAAAACGTTTCGAAATCGTTTGTATCAGAGACTGATACATTTCATGGCCTCTATCGAAAGACGGAGAAGATGTTGGCTACTTCCTTCCCTTATCTAGGGTGGGTTTTCACGTGCAGTTTTGTGATGAGCCGAGACCAGATGTGGGTCACGGGGAGGACATACAGGGCAGTGATACTTTTTCTTTTATTCGACTCCTGGTTTACCCTAACTGCCCCTATAGCCCCCGGTGTGCCGGCATCTCTGCCCACCTCCAGTTACGGAAGTGGTCATGGTCTACATTCTAATGTGAGGTCTTGTGGTCTTCCTCAAATCTGCGTGGTCACTTCTTCCCAAAAGTGTGGATTATATAAAGGGCGGTTGGGTAGGGTCCATCTTCTAGAGGTCCAATGGACACCCAACCACACCAAAATCTTATTTGAGAAGGAGCTTCACTCATTAAGTCCTTGTCCATCGTTTATGTCTCAATACACATGTACAAAAAGCCATTTCAGGACCTTTGAAGGTCTTCAAAGGTTCTGAAAGCACAGATAGAAGGCAGCAGAAGGGACACTCTCCATTCCCCGAGAAAAGGATCCTTGAAGGTCCTTCCGCATCCTTGACAGTCCTCCACAGGTCCTGAACCACTGATTGAGAAGCAGAAGGGACACGTCCTCCCAGTCTCCCAAGAAGCTGATTCTAGTACCAGATGTAGGAAGTGACTCCAGACTTTAGGGGCCTAATATCCATACAGCCCAGGACCCATGGTGGTCTTACTCCACCCCTGCTTACCATTGGGGTTCAAGTTAGGACATCTGGTGCCCCAATGACAAGGTTCCTAATAACATTGTAGCAGTGATCACACGCCTGCACCATGTGTGGGTGATGTTTGGCATCTCAGACCTTGGCGCCAAACAGGTCTCTCTTTGCCAGGCTTATCTCACCACCTTCCTATAGCGAAGTCCATGATTCTGGCTTAGTAATCTAGTCCTGTAACCAGCCCCAGCAATAAACCCTTGGGATCGATTGCTGGTGTTACGAGGTTTCTGACCAGGGCGGCCGAGCAGAGGTCGGGGAAAGAGAGGCCTATGGGGGAAACCACAATGGTCACCACAGGCGGTAGATTGTATCTTCAGGAAGTTTGTACTAGCTTGTATCATGGTACATAGTAGTAGTCTGTCCCCCGCTCCTCATTGGTGACTATGGTTGGATTTTTTGTTTTGTTTTTTATTCCACCAATGTACCTTATTCTGTAGATATGTGGCAAAAAAACTTTGTTAAAGCCGTATGACTATCAACGGTCCTTTACCCCTCGATATTTGTACGAATAAAGAACTCGTGGACATGCACTGTTCACAGTTTGGGGAAAGGGTGGGGTCTATGCCCATTTTTGAGCCAAGTCTAAAATCGCTCATGTTTGGGGTGTAGAGTGGGTATTTTATTATGGGTTATAGGGGTTGTGTGAGGTTACATTCTAATATTACGTTCTGTGTGCGGCATGTTCTAGGGTCTATAGTGGTCTCTGTTCTTTTTAGGTTGTTTATTCTGGAGTCTGTATTAGGGGGTCTAGTGTTGCTTTTTTAGGGGGATGTCTGAAATTTGTATTTAGCAGTTCTGGGTGAGAGTTGGATTTAAGTGTAGTTAGTTTGGGTCGGGGGTCTATATTCAAGGAGTCTCGTATTAGGGTTTGTTTAGGGATGTGGATTTTCCAGGGGAGTTGTGTGCGGGTCTGTTACTTCATCATGGGTGTGGTACTGGTAGGGGTCTGTCTCATCATGGGGTTGGTGTGGGGTCTGTACTTATCATGGTGGGTTTGGAGTGGGGTCTGTTATCAAGGGGGCTGGTGCGGGTCTACTCATCAAGGGGGTTGGTGTGGGGTCAGTACTTATCTCAGTGGGCCTGGTGTGGGGTCTGTACTATCAGGTGGGTTTGGTGTGGGGTCGTACTTATCCAGGTGGGTGGTGTGGGGGTCTGTACTCATCAAGGTGGGTCTGGTGGGGTATGTACTCATCAGGTGGGTCTGTGTGAGGGTCTTACTCCTCAAGGTGGTCTTTGGTGTGGGGTCTGTACTTATAAGGTGTTGGGTGGGTCTGTATTATCAAGGTGGTTGGTGTGGGGTCTGTACTTATCAAGGTGGGTCTGGTGTGGGGCTTTATCATCCATGGTTGGGGTTCTGGTGAGGGTTGTATCATCAAGGTGGGTGGTGTGGGGTCTGTACTTATCAAAGTGGGTTTGGAGTGGGGTCTGTATTCATCAAGGTGGGTTTCGTGGGGGTCTGTACTCAGCAAGGTGGGTCTGGGTGGGGTCTGTACTTATACCAGGTGGGTCTGGTGGGGGTGGCTGTACTTATCAAGGTGGGTTTGGTGTGGGGTCTGTACTTATCCAGGTGGGTCTGGTGTGGGGTCTGTACTCATCAGGTGGGTCTGGTGGTGTGGGTCTGTACTCATCAAGGTGGTTTGGTGTGGGGTTGTACTTATCAAGGTGGGTTGGTTGTGGGGTCTGTACTTATCAGTGTGTTTGGTGGGGTCTATTATCAGGTGGTCTGGTGTGGGGGTCTGTACTCATCAAGGTGGGTCTGGTGAGGGGGTCTGTGTACTCATCAAGGTGTGTGGTGTGGGGTCTGTACTTATCAAGGTGGTTGGTGTGGGGTCTGTACTTATCAGGTGGTGTGGTGTGGGTCTGTACTTATCAAGGTGGGTCTGGTGTCTGGTGTGGGGTCTTGAACTCATCAGGGGGTCTGGTGAGGGTCTGTACTTTATCAAGTGGGTTCTGGAGTGGGGTCTGTACTTATCAAGGTGGGTGTGTGGGGTTCTGTACTCATCACAGGTGGGCTGGTGTGAGGTCTGTACTTATCCAGGGGGTTGGTGTGGGGTCTGTACTTATCAGGGGTTTGTGTGGGGTCTGTACTTATCCAGGTGGGTCTGGGGTGGGGTCTGTACTCATCAAGGTGGGTCTGGTGTGGGGTCTGTACTCATCAAGGTGGTCTGGTGTGGGGTCTGTACTTATCCAGGTGGTCTGGTGTGGGGTCTGTACTTATCAAGTGGGTTTGGTGTGGGGTCTGTACTATCAAGGTGGGTGGTGTGGGGTTAGTCCTTATCAAGGTTGGCGTCTGGTGTGGGGTCTGTACTCATCAAGTGGGTCTGGTGAGGGGTCTTGTACTCAAAGGTGGTCTGGTGGTTTGGGGTCTGTACTTATCGGGGGTTGGTGTGGGTCTGTAGCATCAACGGGGGTTGGTGTGGGGGGGTCTGTACGTTTTATCCAGGTGGGTCTGGTGTGGGTCTGTAACTTATCCAAGGTGGTTTGGTGTGGGGGTCTGTACTTATCAGGTGGGTCTGGTGTGGGCGTACTACATCAAGGTGGGTCTGGTGTGGGGTCTGCTGTACTTTCACAGGTGGGTCTGGTGGGGGGTCTGTACTTATCAAGGTGGTTGGTGTGGGGTCTGTACTTATCCGGTGGGTCTGGTGTGGGGTCTTGTACTCATCAAGGTGGGTCTGGTGTGGGGTTGTGTATCTCATCAGGGGGGGTCTGGTGTGGGGTCTGTACTATCAAGGTGGTCTGGTGTGGGGTCTGTACTTATCCAGGTGGTCTGGTGTGGGGTCTGTACTTATCAAGGTGGGTTTGGTGTGGGGTCTGTACTTATCAAGGTGGGTTTGGTGTGGTCTGTACTCATCAAGGTGGTCTGGTGTGGGGTCTGTACTCTCAAGGGGGGTCTGTGTGGGGTGGTCTTATCAGGTGGGTGGAGTGGGGTCTACTTCTCCAGGTGGGTCTGGTGTGGGGTCTTGTACTCATCAAGGTGGGTTGGTGGGGGTCTTACGTATCCCGGTGGGCTGGTGTGGGTCTGTACTTATCAAGGGGGTTGGTGTGGGGTCTGACTCCAGGTGGGGTCTGGGGTGGGGTCTGTCTCATCAAGGTGGGTTGGTGTGGGGTCTGTACTCATCAGGTGGTTGGTGTGGGGTCTGTACTATCCAGTGGTCCTGTGTGGGGGGTCGTCTTCATCAAGGTGGGTTTGGTGTGGGGTCTGTCTCTATCAAGGTGGTTTGGTGTGGGTCTGTACTTATCAAGGTGGGTTTTGGTGTGGGGTCGTACTTATCAGGTGGGTCTGGGTGGGGTCGTACTCATCAAGGGGGTCTGGGTGGGGTCTGTACTCAATCAAGGTGGTCTGGTGTGGGTCTGTACTTATCAAGGTGGTCTGGTGTGGGGTCTGTACTTATCAAGGTGGGTTTGTGTGGGGTCGGTACTCTATGGTGTGGGGTCTGTATAAGGTGGGTTGGTGAGGGGTCTGTACTCATCAAGGTTGGTCTGGTGTGGGGTCTGTACTTATCAAGGTGGGTTTGGTTGGTGGGGTACTTATACAAGGTGGGTTCTGGTGTGGGGTCTGTACATCAAGTGGGTCTGGTGGGAGTCGGTCTTATCTCAAGTGGGTTGGTGTGGGGTCTGTACTGTATCAAGGTGGGTTTTTTGGAGTGGGGTCGTCTACTTATCAAGGTGGTCTGGTGTGGGTGGTACTTATCAAGGTGGGTCTGGTGTGGGGTGTAGTATTTATTCCAGGTGGGTCTGGTGTGGGGTCTGTACTTATTCAAGGTGGGGTGGGGTGGGGTCGGACTTGTCCCAAGGTGGGTCTGGTGTGGGGTCTGTACTAATCAAAGGGGTCTGGTTGTGGGTCTGTACTCTCAAGGTGGTTGGTGTGGGGTCTGTACGTATCAGGTGTGTGGTTGTGGGTCTGTACTTATCAAGGTGAGTCTGGTGTTGGGTCTGTACTTATCATGGTGAGGTCTGGTGTGGGGTCTGACTTGATCCACGTGGGTCTGGTGTGGGGTCTGTATCAACTCTCAAGGTGGGCTGGTGTGGGCGTACTATCAGGGGGTCGGTTGTGGGGTCTGTACTCAACAAGGTGGGTCTGTGTGGGGTATGTATTATCCAGGTGGTCTGGGTGTGGGGTTCTGTACTCAACAGGTGGTCTGTACCATCAAGTGGGTCTGGTGTGGGGTCTGTACTCATCATGGGGGTTGGTGTAAGTTCTGTACTATTTCGGGATATTGTGGGGTGTCTATTAGGGGTCTGGTGTGGGTTTGTTCTTTTATAGGTTGGTATTTACGTGTTGAATGGTTTATTGAGGATATGATTGATTTCTATTTCTTTGAGGGCTACATATTATTGGGGTCTTGTTTTGGGTTCCATCTGACCTATATAGGACTAGCGTGCCATAGTCGATACCAACCCCTCTAAGAACGCTGCTTCCTCTTTGTCTGTGACCCAAGCCCCCCCACTGAAGGCTGATGCCTCTAATTTTAAATTTGAACCTATGTATATAGTTTGCTCCTTAGCTCCCCCCTGATGGCAGCTGCAGTTCACCAAATTTTATTATTTGCTTATACAAATCGCCAGTTCGACCACAATACATTTATATTGAGAATGATTATAACGACTTTCATCCCACAGTATTTAGATTTTTATGGAAAGGTAGAAAAAATAATAAAAAGTTTCTCTATTAATAAAAAATCAGACACAAAATTGTAGAAACCTTCCTCTGGACAATTCTTGTTCCTGGTTTTAGCCTCTCGAGGAGACAATGAGGGTCTTTATATTGCGGCGGAATAATGTATGACTGTGAACCGGGTTGTAGGTCTGACGGCCCGGGTTTGGTGTGGGGGTCTGTACTTATCAGTGGGGTCTGGTGTGGGGTCTGTACTCATCAAGGTGGGTCTGGTGTGGGGTCTGTACTCATCAATGTGGGTCTGGTGAGGGTCTGTACTCATCAAGGTGGTCTGGTGTGTGGGTCTGTACTTATCAAGGTGGTCTGGTGTGGGGTCTGTACTTATCAAGGTGGGTTTGGTGTGGGGTCTGTACTTATCCAGGTGGGTCTGGTGTGGGGTCTGTACTTATCAAGGTGGGTCTGGTGGGGTCTGTACTCATCAAGGTGGTCTGGTGTGGGGTCTGTACTCATCAAGGTGGGTCTGGTGTGGGGGTCTTAACTTATCAAGGTGGGTTTGGAGTGGGGTCTGTACTTATCAAGGTGGGTCTGGTGTGTGGTCTGTACTCATCAAGGTGGGTCTGGTGTGGGGTCTGTACTTATCCAGGTGGGTTGGTGTGGGGTCTGTACTTATCAAGTGTGGGTTTGGTGTGGGGTCTGTACTTATCCAGGTGGGTCTGGGGTGGGGTCTGTACTCATCAAGGTGGGTCTGGTGTGGGTCTTGTATCATCAAGGTGGTGGGTGTGGGGTGTACTTCTCGGTGGCTGGTGTGGGGTCTGTACTTATCAAGGTGGGTTTGGGTGGGGTCTGTACTATCAAGGTGGGTTTGGTGTGGGGTCTGAACTTATCAGGTGGGTTGTTTGGTGTGGGGTCTGTACTTATCCAGGTGGGTCTGGGGTGGGGTCTGTACTCATCAAGGTGGGTCTGGTGTGGGGTCTGTACTCAGGGGTGGTCTGGCGTGGGTCGTACTATTCCAGGTGTTCTGGTGTGGGGTCCTGTACGATCAGGGGGGTTGTGTGGGGTCTGCACTTATCAATGGTGGGTTGTGTGGGGGTCTGACTATCAAGGTTGTCGTGTGAGGGTCTGTACTCATCAAGGGGACTGGTGTGGGGTTTTGTACTATCAAGGTGGGTTTGGTTGTGGGGTCTGTAACTATCAAGTGAGGTTGGTGTGCGGGTGTTCATCAAGTGTCTGTAGGGGCTGTCATCAAGGATGTTGGTGTGGGTCTGTACTTATCAATGTTTGGGTGGGTCACTTCTAGTCTGGTGTGGGGTCTGTACTCATCAAGGTTGGTCTGGTGGGGGTCGTCTGTACTCATCAAGGTGAGGTCTGGTGTGGGGGTCTGTAATATCAAGGGGGTGTGGAGGGGGGTCTGTACTTATCAAGGTGGGTCTGGTGTGGTGGTCGTTTACTCATCAAGGTGGGTCTTTGTGCGGTCTTGTGTTATCTCCAGGTGGTCTGGTGGTGTTGGTGGTCTGTACTTACAAGGTGGGTTGGTGTGGGGTCTGTACTTATCAAGGGTGGTCTGGTTGTGGGGTCTATACTCATCAAGTGGGTCTGGTGTGGGGTCTGTACCTGGGGTCTTGTAATCTGTCTGAACGGTTTCAAGGTTTGGTGTGGGGTACTGTGAACTTATACGAAGGGTTTGGTGTGGGGTCTGTTTATTATCAAGGGTGTTGGTGTGGGGGGGTCTGTACTTATCCATAGGTCTGGTGTGGGGTCTGTACTTATTCACCATGTGGGGTGTGGGGTCTGCTATCAACAGTGAGGCTTGGTGTGGGGTCTGTACTCAATCAAGGAGGGTCTGTGTTGTACTTTCACAGGTGGGGTCTGGTGTGGGTCTGTACAGCCGCGTGGGTCTGTTGGGGGTCTGGTACTCATCGGGCGGTCTGGGTGGTGTGGGTCAGTACATCAGTTGTGTGGGTGACTCATGGGGGTCTGGTGCAAATTCGTACATTTAGGATATGGTGTGGGTGGACTAATAAGGGGCGTCTGGTGGTGGGGTTGTTCTTAATCGATAGGTCTGGGTTTCGTGTTCTGATGGTGTACTTATTGGAGATATGCTCTGATTCTTTTCTTTGCGGGCCCATACTTTTTTTATTGTGGGCTTTTATTGGGTTACCATCTGACATATATACGTTAATCCATGATAGCGTGCCATAGTCGATCCCAACCCTCTAAGAGCTGCTTCCATGTTTTCTGTGACCCCCAAGCTCCCCCACTGAAGGCTGATACCTCTAATTAAATTCAGACCTATAGTATATAGTGTTGCTCTTGACTCCCCTGAGTGGCAGCTGCAAGTTCACCCAATTTATTATTGCTTTAAAACCCAAGTTCCGCCTACAATACACATTTATATTGAAGAAATGCTTATTTATAATCGGCTTTCCATAACCAACTTTTTTTTCCCAACAGTATTAGATTTATGGAACGGTTAGCAAAAATAATAAAACGTTTCCTCTCTTAATAAAAAATCAGAAAATTGTAGAAGAGGAACCGTTTTCACTTTGGCCAAGTCTTTTCTTGGTTAGCCTCTCGAGGAGCCACATGAGGGTCTTTATATGGGAGAACTAATGTAGACTGTGGTGACCTGGGTGGTGAGTCTTGACGGCCATCAATGTATAGGATGGTTTTCCTCCTAGAGGTTTTCTCCTGTCTCCCGTAGGATGTTAATCCCCCCCTCCTCTGAAATTATTCAATCATTCATATTAAGGTGATTGTGGAATGTTTTTACATCGAGGGTAAGGACAGAAATGAATCGACAGAAATGAAAATATTTGGCTTTTGGTTGACGCGCTATTTACACCCGTGATCTCTTCCGCGCTCTGCCTGTCAGGATTCAAGTAAATCACAAAGTATAGGACATACTATGAGTGCGGCTCCTTAATTTTACTATGTTTATGCATTTTCATATATTATTAAGCCTGAGCCCTAGTCCTGAGATACTCAGTGAGTGTCTTTGGGGAACCTGGGCTTTGCCCGAAGCATGTAATGGATCGGTGCCGGTTCACCACACAGTCCTGCACAGTACAGTCCTCAGCACCGCACATTCCAGAACCAGCACAGACAGTCCTCAGCACCCGCACATTCTCAGCACAGCACGTCCCTCAGCAACCAGCAAAGTCTTCAGCACCAGCCACAGTCCTCAGCACAGTCCAGCAGTCATACCCAGAACAGCACAGTCCTCAGCACCAACACAGTCCTCAGCAGTCCAGCGCACCAGCCAGTCTCGGCCATCAGTGCCAGTCCTCAGCAGTCCTCAGCACAGCCCCCGGTCCTCAGCATCTTCGGCACCTGCACAGTCCTACAGCACCATGACAGCTCAGCGTCTCAGGCACGGCCAGTCCTCAGCACGGTCCTCAGCATATAGCCCAGTTATCCAGCCAGTCCTCAGCACCAGACAGTCCTCTGCAGTCTCAGCACCAGTTCCAGTCCTCAGCACCAGCACAGTCCTCGCAGTCCCTAGCACGCACAGTCCTTAGCAGTTCTCAGCACCAGTACAGTTCATCACCCAGAAGTCGCAGTAGTCTCAGCACAGCACAGTCTTCAGCAAGTCAGCAGCACAGCCAGTCCTCAGCAGTCCATAAGCACTCGCACAGGCATTGCAGTCCTCAGCACCGGCACAGTCCTTAGCACCATGCACACGCGCAGTAGTCCTCGACCCAGTACAGTCCTCAGCAGTCCCAGCACCCGACACAGTCCTCAGCACCAGCAAAGTCCCTCAGCAGTCCTTAGACACGCACGTCCCCAGCAACGCACAGTCTCAGGGCTTGTTGTAGTTCAGACTTGACCTGTGTTTATTGTGTCTGTTTATATCTGGTATCTTCCGACCCCTTGGCTTGTCTTTCAGTTTTTTCCCTATTGATTTGGTACTTTGTTGTCCTCTTGGTTCTGAGGCTTTTGACATGGCCAAGGCCACCATGTACAAAAATGGAAACCATAGGACATGAGCACAAGATGAGCCCTAGTAGGATATTGTTATGACCCAACACACTACTCTGGATCCCCTACAAGACCCCTGTTATGTGAGTCTATGCTTCTTCTTGACAGCCTGCCCCAGTTCCTTCACAGCGCCGGTGTCCCTGGGTAAATTGATAATTCCGCTTTTTCTTGTTTGTATTTATTTTAATTACATCCACAGCAATAATTACCGACGGCTACGAAACGCTACACTTAGCTATATGAGGTTTATGCAAATCCATCCGTGCATGTTGATGAGGCTGGCGTCTGCTCCCCGTAATACAATGGATACGTGTGTAGAAGGAGACGCATTGTGGGGAGACGTTGTTCCAGCCGCAGGAAGGCGATTGTTTGCAAAATTAATTTTCTCAAAGTGTTATAGCGGTATTAGGCTCATGCGGACGTAATATATTAAAGGGAAGGTGGAATTGAATATGACAGGAAAATTAACTGGCGGTAATAAATATTCCCATGGAAAATACGCTGACTGGGAATTACCAAGGTACAATGCGCAATAAAAGGGAAAATGGTCTGATATTACTGTAGCTGTAGTGCAACTGGGAAAAGCAAATTCATATGTACCATAGAGGCAAATACTGCCACAGCTACAGGGACATCAATACTGATCACAGGTATGAACCTCAACATGGCTTATTCAGTGCCGGCAACAAAGAGCATTGTATATAAGAGGGGGGCTAATAAACCATAACACTGTCCCCTGTGTACAAGAATATAACTACTATAATACTGCCCCCTATGTACAAGAATATAACTACTATAATACTGCCCTATGTACAAGAAATATAACTACTAGTAATACTGGCCCCTATGTACAAGAATATAAAATACTTAATATACCCCTATGTACGGAGTATAGTTCCTATACTAACCCCTATGTACAAAGAATATAATACTATAATACTGCCTAGGTACAAGAACGAACTACTATAATATGACCCTATGTACAAGAATATCAACTACTATAATACGCCCCTATGTACAAGAATATAACTACTATAATTACTCCCCTACGTACAAGAATATAACTACTATAATACTGCCCCTATGTACAAGAAAATAACTACTATAATTACTGTCCTCTAGTACAGGAATATAACTCCTATAATACTGCCCCTATGTACAGCATATAACTACTATAATATTGCCCCCTATGTACAGGAATATAACTACATTACTACTGCCCCTTGTTACAGTGAGTAAACTACATAATTCTTGCCCCTAGTACAGGAATATAATACTATTAATACTGCCCCCTATGTACAGAATATAACATACTATAATACTGCCCCTAGTACAAGAATATAAACTACTATATTTATGCCCCCCTATGTACAAGAAATATAACTGACTATAATACTGCCCCTATGTACAAGAAATAACTTCTAAAATACTGCCCCCTCGATGTACAGGCAATATAACTAATATCTACTTGCCCCCTATGTACAAAGAAGATAAATACATAATACTGCCCCGCGATGTAAAGGAATATAACTACATAAATGACTGCCCCTTATGTACAGGAGTATAACTCTTAATACTGCCTCATGTACAGGATATAACTACTTAATCTCCCCGATGTTACAAGAATATAACTACTATAATACTTTGCCCCATGTACAGGAATATAACTACTAATACTGCCCCTAGTCTCAGTGAAATATATATAACTACTATTAAACTGCCCCCTAGTTACAGGAATAGAACTACGAAATATTGCCCCTTATGTACCGGAAAAAACTATATAATTGCCCCCAATGTAAAGAATATAAATGACTATAATACTGCTCCCTATGTATAGGAATATATACTCTATAATATGCCCCTTGTACAGGAATATAAAACTAATATTATTTTGCCCGATGACAGGAATATAACTATAAATTATGCCCCCCTATGTACAGAATAAACACTATATACTGCATCCTTATGTTACACGAATATAAATACTATAATACTGCCCCTTATGTACAAGAATAAACTACTATTAATACTGCCCCCCTAATGTACAGGAATATAATCTACTATAATACTGTTCATATGTTACAGAATATAAACTACTATAATACTGCTCCTAGTACAAAAGAAATAACTCCTTAATCGGCCCTATGTACAAGAATCTATAAATACTATAATACTGCCCTATGTTTTTCAAGAAATCACTAAACTATAATACTTGCCCCCTATGTACAAGCATAGAAATCTCTCTACATACCCCCTATGGACACGACTATAACTATATATCATTATTGCCCCCTATTGTACAAGAATATAACTATATAATACTGCCTCCTCTGTACCGGAATATAACTACTATTATACTGCCCCCTCTATGTACTAGGAATATATCTCTATAATATGCCCTATGTACAGGAAATATAACTACTATAATACTGCCCAATGTACAAGAAATAACTACTATAATACTGGCCCCCTATGTACAAGGAAGTAACTATATAGTATGCCCCTATGTACAGGAATAAACTACTATAATACTGCCCTATCTAAAGGAATATAATACTATAATACTGCCCTATGTACAAGAATATATCTTCTATAATAATGCCCCCTAATGTCAGAATTAACTCTATTATTCGCCCCTACGTACAGAGTATAACTACTATATACTGCCCCTATGTACAAGAATATAACTACTATAATACTGCCCCCTATGTACAGGAGATAACTACTATAATTATGCCCCCTATGTACAGAATCAACTACTATAATTGCCCCTATGTAAAGAATATAATATCGTAATATGCCCCTCCCCCTATGGATACAAGAATATCACTACTTATCAAAATGCCACCTATGTACCAGAATATAACTATATATATGCCCCCCATGTCCAAGAATAAAACTACTATAATAGCCCCTATTGTACAAGAATATCAACTACTTTATTTTTTTCAATATGCCCCCTCTGTACTGGAATAGAACTACTATAATACTGCCCCCTATGTACAGGCTATAAACTACTATAATACTGCCCCCGATGTACAAGAATTAACTATATAATCCTGCCCCCTATGTACAAGAAATATAAACTACTCTATAAATACTGCCCCCCTATGTCCGGAATATAACTACTATAAGACTGCCCCCGATGTACAAGTATAATAACTACATAATATTGCACCTATTGTACAGGAATATAATTACTATAATACTGCCCTTGTACAAGAATTTAAATACTTAATACTGCCCCCTATGTACCAGAAGAAACTACTATAATACTGCCCTGGTACTATAACTTGTATAATTATTTCTGTTTTTGCACTTCTCTCATACCATTCTCATTTGTTCCTTTTAGGATAATGCTGTCGGTTTTACGATTTCATAGGGAAATGACTTTGCACTATTGTACATTCCTTGTGGGGTGAGCTCAGTGGGGCCCCTTTTAGGGCAGATAATATATAAATAGTTTCATCCTGAACATTTATTAACCCTGCCCTGGAGTCGCTGTATACGCTGCACGTGATGTCTTATTATAGGGATGGTCTGGTTTCTATCATGCGCAGGACACTGCTACATCTCGGTTCTCGGGGTTTTGTAAGGGGAAGCTGCCGCGCTCCGTTTTAATGATGTTGCAACGTTGCCACAGCTGCTCCATATGAGACGTATCAAAAAAGATGGTATATGTCCGGGCCGTCTGCCAGAATGCAGGATATAACATACCGTACACTCGGAACATAATCCCTAAACCTTTCTCTACCGCCATGTTATAAGCCTATTTATAAAACGATGACCTTTTAAGTGATCCCTGTGATATATCATACACCCCCCCCCCCGCACTTACCTCATTCAGCTGAACACTTGGCGCACAATGTCACATCAATATCCATTTTATTGCTTTATATAAAAGCGTAGAACATACAAGTGGGAATAGGAATCCCAGAGAGTATGGAACAAAAATTCACCAATTTCATCTATTTTTTTAAAAAAATGTTTCGCTTGACACGCACTTACCTGCACCCAGCATAGGATGGTGAACTCCGGTGGACTTCAGCGCAGCAGCGACACCTGGTGGACATCGGGCGCACTACATTAGTGACTCGCTGGAAGACCCGAATCCTCAACGGAGAATGAACTGCTGGATCGCGACAGGACCAGGTAAGTAAATGAGCCCCACAGCCTTTAGAAAAGTCTGAAGAAAAGTTTGACCATGAATTCCTGCATTGTAGCTGCAAGGATTGTGTCCTCACACTGCTGTGCTCTTTGCTCTGTGCATTTGTATTTCTCCTATTAAATGCTGCATTATATATTCCTACATTAATGTTAGTCTTAAAGGGGCTTTCCCACAAAGCAAGTTAGGCCTTATCTACATGATAGGCACTCGGCAATCTCTGTCAGCTCCATAGAGATGATCGGGGCAGTCCTGCATGCGCTACCAGCTGCTCAGGCCATCTGGGTGGTGCTACGATGGGGGTACATCAGACCCCTGGGCTTTCAATCCTTGGGGGTCCCATCACTGAGACCCTCACTGATCAGGAAGTAAGTCCCTATCCTGTGGATAGGGCCTAACTTGCTTTTTGGGAAAACCTCTTTATGTAAATCTTGGTGCAGTACCAGTTTCAGCCTCTTTGTGGCGCTATTTTTAACCAGGGAATTGACTGAAGCCTTTCCATATCCTGCTTGTATCCCTTGTGATCCATCATTCTGACACTTTGTGAATGTATCTAAGCAGGAGGCTGCAGTATGATTGACATCTCGGCTTATGGATTTCAAAGCTGTAACTTGTATAATTGAATACAAAACCCAAGCGCTGCGAGGACCCGACAGAGACCGGATAAGATCCAAATTCAATATTATATAAGTGCCATATACAATGAAAACAATTTATGTTAATACTAATATATAAAATAAAAAATATTTAGTATTCCGTTCCTCTGTTATTCTTCCTCAAAATGTATAAATGTGGTCCTAACCATATTGGGGGTCATTTATCTTATTTCCCCCTTCTCTGAGCTCTTTTTGCACCTATTTTTTGCACCTCATTTGCCTTTGACGTTTTGGCTCTTCGTAAAATGCTGTTTTTTTTTGAGACTTATTAGGCGCAAATTTTTAAAAAGGCGCAGTTTGTTGCGCAAGTCACACCTATACATGGTCAAGACAGTATTGGCGCAATTATTTGTGCCCATATAGGCGCAAATCAATGTTAAATACGGCGCAAACATCTGGAAGCAGGAGAAATACAAAGACAAATTAGGCGCAAACCAGGAAACTGCTACACGGCGAAAAAAAGCGCAAAAAACTGTGCAAATACCCAAATGTGCTCAAAAAGTCACTAAAATACAACCAAAAAAAGCTCATCAGACTAAGATAAATAACCCCCTATATATAGGTACCTAGATAGATAGATGATAGAAGATAGATATGAGATAGATAGATAGATAGATAGATAGATAGATAGATAGATAGATAGATAGATAGGAGATAGATAGATATGAGATAGATATGAGATAGATAGATAGATATGAGATAGATAGATAGATAGATAGATATGGGATAGATAGATATGAGATAGATAGATATGAGATAGATAGATAGATATGAGATAGATAGATAGATATGAGATAGATAGATAGAAGAAAAAGGAGAGTCCAAAGCAGCACAGGGAGACAAGGGTGCAGCAGCCGTAGGTCCCTTGGCCGGGGTCCGTCTAGGTAACTGTAGGAAAGAGGCAGCACTCCGAGGTACGTAGAAAAGGGTGATAGATAGGAGATAGATAAGAGATAGATAGATATGAGAGAGATAGATAGGAGATAGATAAGAGATAGATAGATATGAGAGAGATAGATATGAGATAGGAAAATGAAAAAAGTTTACAGCGGCACTGCTTAACAAATAAAGATGAAGAAGAAACGTAGCGACTTGGGAATAAAAACCACTTGAATTTTTCCCACAAAATTGGAGTGCCGCATATTTTTTCTAGATATGAGATAGATAGATAGATATGAGATAGATAGATAGATAGATATGAGATAGATATGAGATAGATAGATATGAGATAGATAGATATGAGATAGATAGATATGAGATAGATAGATATGAGATAGATAGATATGAGATAGATAGATATGAGATAGATAGATAGATATGAGATAGATAGATAGATATGAGATAGATAGATAGATAATAGATAGATATGAGATAGATAGATAGATATGAGATAGATAGATAGATATGAGATAGATAGATAGATAGATAGATAGATAGATAGATAGATAGATGGATAGATAATATAGATTTTTTCATAAAATCTATGACCCTTCCCCTACAGTCATTAGTTGCTTTGGGGTCTTTAATACGGCCCTGTAATTAGAATCACTGAGACCACCAAGACGCTACGAGATCTGCAGGAGCCGGTAGACCCTCTGGGGGGCAGCGCTGAGCAGTCCTCCATCAGGAGCAGGTGTCAGGAGGTGGCCCCTCAGCTGTGGTCTCCCTTGGCAGAGGGTCTCCTCTATAATTAGTCCTTCTCAGTGTCACCCCCTAGGACCGGTGTCTGCCCTGGTCTCCTCCCGAGAAGCTTCTCATGAGATCCTCAAACTCTTCATCAGCGCAGAATCTTGACCCAAGAATCACAATTTTTTTTCTATTTTCAGAAAATAGAACATTATATATAATTTTAGAAGCCACAATCCAAAAAAAGCCAAAGGAGGGGAACCTGTTTCATTCACTGTTTGTTGTCTGCTGATTAGAGATGAGTGGACCCGATGGTCGAGTTTGGTCACTTGGCCAATCCAGAAAATTGACGCCTCTAGCAACTACTCATGGCTATGATTGGCAAGGGGATGTCCATATGTCCAGGTCAAGCTGCCGGACTAGAACCTGACCTTCTCTCCATCTCTACTGCTGATTTATGGGGTCTTGGCTGCCACCAATCTGAATCTTCTCCCATCTGCCATAGGAGCTGTGGGGCAGTCTCCTTCCGGTCTTCCTGGGAATTCCATTGTCCTGTGGACTTCCCTCGTGTCAGGGGTCATGTCCGGGGCACGACCCTTCAGCGACATGTTTATGGTATTTACATTAGGGTCATGTATTCAGTAATGAGCCCCGGACCCCTGGGTCATTCCAGGAAGTCCCGATTGCAGCTGTCGGCTAGTCATGTGGCCCAGGGCTAATTGTTGCAGAAGTACAAAGTTTTCCAGAGTAACTACAATATGAGTAACCCTATTAGGGTATTGTACAAAGCTTAGTAAATTTTCTTTTATATACCGGTAACCAACAAATTCCTTAATTAATGCTGGAAGAAACCCGTGCTCTGTCCCTTCCCAGGACCACTTCTGTGCAGCCAATAGAAATGGCTGCTTGCCCTGCTTGTTAGGACAGGAGCAGAGTTTTTGCAGCCTATGGCAGAATAGCTTAGAAGACTCCCCCCTACATGAGAAGTATTATTAGCTGCCAGAGGTGCAAGGAGACTGATTCTGCCAGAAGCCCCTCCACCAGCACAGCAGCACCAAAAATTTGCATAGCTTGGTGCTCTGTTCTGAATGATCAGAAATAGCGCAAGGAGGATAGATAGATATGAGATAGATAGGAGATAGAGAGATAGGAGATGGATAGATAGAGAGATAGGAGATGGATAGATAGAGAGATAGGAGATGGATAGATAGAGAGATAGGAGATGGATAGATAGATAGATAGGAGATAGATAGGAGATAGATAGGAGATAGATAGGAGATAGATAGGAGATAGATAGATAGATAGATAGATATGAGACAGATAGATATGAGACAGATAGATAGATATGAGACAGATAGATAGATATGAGACAGATAGATAGATATGAGACAGATAGATATGAGATAGATATGAGATAGATAGATAGATAGGAGATAGATAGATAGATAGGAGACAGATAGATAGATATGAGACAGATAGATATGAGACAGATAGATAGATATGAGACAGATAGATAGATATGAGACAGATAGATAGATATGAGACAGATAGATATGAGATAGATATGAGATAGATAGATAGATATGAGATAGATAGATAGATATGAGATAGATAGATAGATAGATAGATAGGAGATAGATAGGAGATAGATAGGAGATAGATAGGAGACCATGTGCAAAGTGTCTATTATGGCACAACCCCTTGAAGGTCCATGTGCAAAGTGTCTATTATGGCACAACCCCTTGAAGGTCCAAGTGCAAAGTGTCTATTATGGCACAACCCCTTGAAGGTCCATGTGCAAAGTGTCTATTATGGCACAACCCTTGAAGGTCCAAGTGCAAAGCATCTATTATGGCACAACCCCTTGAAGGTCCATGTGCAAAGTGTCTATTATGGCACAACCCCTTGAAGGTCCATGTGCAAAGCATCTATTATGGCACAACCCCTTGAAGGTCCATGTGCAAAGTGTCTATTATGGCATAACATCCTGCTAAGAAGCTGTGGATGTCCCACTTGTCAAACTGGCCTACCAGAATACCTGAGGATACACTGGTGGGCCCAGGCTCTAAACTAATACTGGACTCCAAAGATACAGTAGGATAATATCATTTGGAAATAACTAAGGTATATTTCCTAGGGGATGATGAAGGGTTGACCCTCTTGAATATTTTATTTGTTGGGTCTTTGGAACCACAGTCTGATACTCCTACAGAGCGTCCATAGATCTCTAGTCTCGGAGAAGTCTTCGTTAGAAATTACATCCAAAGAGAATTTCCAATTTGCCATATCAAGGCTGTTGGGTGGGATTGGGATCCTCAACAATGGATCAAGCAGAGGTCAAGACGGGCAGCAGACAAGTGGACAGGGCAGCAAAACAAGCTGGGAAAAAAGTAAAAGGACCAAGAAGCAACGTTGAATGGACCTCATATGGACCTGTATAAACATGTTCTTCTGTTTCATGAGTTTTCTGGGTGTTAGGCTGTGGTGCTCTGCCATACTGCTGTGTGAATTGCTGAGAATATAAGAAGTGACAATTCTCTGGTGGAGATGGAAATGTCATGGACATTTTGTCCTTCTACGGGAGAGGTAGACAGAAGAGACACACCTTCACCTACACCTTCAAGGTTCCGTCAACCAAAGTTCTGGTCTTTCTCAAATTTTCGGCCACATGGCATCTGTGTCTCTAAATACCTTGATAAATAACATCTATGAATATACAGGCAGTCCCCGGGTTACATACAGGATAGGTTCCATAGGTTTGTTCTTAAGTTGAATTTGTATGAAAGTCTTTAAGTAGGGGACCGACCGCCTGTAACCTGCAAATATGACCATACAAATATTTTCATTGGATGGATTTCAAAAATTAAGTAAAACGGAATAAATGTGAAAAAAATTTGGTATCTATTGTACCCTTGGCCATCGTACAGCACGATAACATATAATATTAGTCAGAACATTTTTGGAAAGTTTTTGCAAATCTATCTTAGGCTTTGTCACCTTAACCTGTAACTATAATGATTTTACAGCCCACACACACTTACTGTAACTTACCTCGGCTATTCAAAGAATTCTCCAACCTTATGGTAGAGAGTGTCAAATGTCTCCTCAAACGACCTTGTTGTCTTCCCTACTGTGTAGATATCTAGATTTTACCCATTTTTTACCTTATGATATTGAAGTTTTTTAATATTTTTAAAAATCAAATAGTGGAATAAAGTTTTTGAAGGATTAGTGTGAGGTCATCCCTCTCATGTAACAAGTCATATAACAGGTTATTGTCCGGGGGAGAAACTAAGGATAGAAAACGGACAATCGGGCACATTTACTAAGGGTCCGAATCGCGTTTTCCTGGCGGGTTTCCCGAATTTTTCCAATTTGCGCCGAATTGCCCCGGGATTTTGGCGCATGTGATCGGATTGTGGCGCATTGGCGCCGGCTTTCACGCGACAGAAATCGGGGGCGTGGCCATCTGAAAACCCGACGGATTCAGAAATGTAAAAAAAATTTGTCTCGCAAAAATAGCACTCACATACACCGGGACGTAGGAGTGCAGCAGCGACAACTAGTAGAAGCAGAACCGAATCAGCGTCGGAGAACATGACGCTGGATGGCGACTGGACCGGGTAAATAAATGTGCCCCAATGAGATGGTCAAAAATGTGAAAGCAGCAGTAGTTGATTGTCCTGGCTATGCTGGAAGCAGTGACTCATCTACATATGTGACAGCACAGCATGATGGGACATTGCCATGAAGTTGATGAATGGGGAAAATTGAGAGTGAGCAGAAGGGGCAATATCATGAAAATATTCGGGAGAGAACTGAAGCAACAATCAGATCCTCAGTATATTTAAGAGCAGCAGGATTTGATTGTTCTGGAAGCAGTGACCAATTTATCTGTATGCAACAGAAAAACAATGGGGCGCGATCCCAGCTCTGCATTGTCCGACGAGGATTCGGGTCTTCCGCGATTCACTAAGATTGTGCATCCAATTTCCTGCATGTGTCGCTTCCCCCGCTCAGGTTCCCGGAGTTCACCTTCTTCTTCCCTTTGTATGTGAGTGCTGATCTTGTGACACAATTTGCTTTTTAAATTCTGCGGTTTGTTCCAATCAGTCGGGTTGGCCAACGTCCAAGCCCCCTGATTTGTGTCACATGCAAGCTGGCGCCAATGCGTCTCTATCCGTTTGTGTGCGCCAAAAATCTGGGCAAAATGCAAAAAAAAAGAGTGAAACCCGACGAAAATGCGCTGTTCGGACACTTAGTAAATGTGCCCCAATTTGTAATGTGGCCATGTCACAATGATGTTGGAGGTATCAAATCCAGATGAAAAGTCAATCAAATCAGAAAAAATAATGCGGCAGGAGATGATTGTTCTGCCTATGTTGGAAGCAGTGACCAATCTACTTAAATGCAACAGAAAAACAATACGTAATTTCAACATTGCACAATAACGTTATAGATGTAGCCAGGGCCGGATTAAAGGAGGGGCTCCTGGGGCTCACTTTTTAAGGGCCCCCCACCAGTTTTGGACAGCCAGCGACTCAGCTCAGCTGCTATCTCTGGGGGAGTTCACCGATGCACTGTTGTGGCGGCAGCAGGTTGTGATGGGACGCCGGCGGCAAGTGATGACATCACGCTGTGGGCGTCCGATCACTACATGCTGCTGCCAAAACAGTGCATCGGCGAACTCCCCCAGCGATGGCAGCTGTGTCTTCAGTGGTGGGAGGCTGCCTGAAGGGTGAGGAAGAACCTGCAGCATTGTGGGATCACTGGAAGGGAAGGTGAGGTAAGTATGAAATTTATTATTTTGTGGCCATTTTCTACAGGGGGCTGGTGGCTATATACTACAGGGGGCTGGCAGGCTATATACTACAGGAGACTGGGCAGGCTATATACTACAGGGGGCTGGCAGGCTATATACTACAGGGGGCATCAGGCTAGATACTACAGGGGGCTGGCGGCCTATACATACCAGGGGGGCCTGGTTGGCTAATACTACCAGGGGCTGGTGGCTACTACGCGGCTGGCAGGCTAAATACGGGGGCTGGCAGGTATACTACGGGGCTGGTGGCTATAGCTACAGGGCTGGTGGCACCTATATACTACAGGGGGCTGGCATGGCTATATACTACAGGGGGTTTGGCAGGCTATATACTACAGGGTCTGGCAGGCAATGTATACTACTACAGATGGGGGGCTGGTGGCCTGCTATTCTACAACAGGGGGCTGCAGGCTTATTTGAATACAAGGGTCCTTTGCAGGCTGTATACCAACTGGGCCGTCTGGCAGGGGCTACAGTAACTCACAGGGGGCTGCAGTCCTGTATACTACAGGGGCTAGGCATGCTGATATACTACAGGGGGGGCTGGTGGCTGATTTCTACCACACAGGGGCTTGCAGTGCCTATTTAAGTACAGGTCTTGCAGGCTGTATACCTACTGGCGTCGGCAGGCTACATGCTACAGGGCTGGCAAGTCTGCTATACTACAGGGGTCTGGCAGGCTATATACTACAGGGGGCTGGTTGGCTGTATTCTACAGGGGCTGCAGGCTATTTAATACAGGGTCTTGCAGGCTGTAATACCACGGCGTCTGGCGGCTACATACTACAGGACTCCTGGCAGGCTGTATACACAGGGGGCTGGCAGGCTATATATACTACAGTGGGCTGGTGGCTGTTATTCTACAGGGCTGTGCCTGCTATTATTTACTAGCGGGTTCTGTGCGGGCTGTATACCACTGGCGTCTGGGCAGGCTACATACTACAGGGGGGCTGGCAGGTCTATATACTTCCAAAAACATTGTTGGAAGGGCTCCCAACTTTGCGCCCAGGGCCCCCCCCACCCTTAATTTGGCCCTGGAGCTTGTAGATCGAAGGAAGTCAATCTGAATCATAAAAAAGTAATGCTGCAGAAGATGATTGTTCTGACTTTGGGTGGGAAAGAAGTGACTATCCATTGTCATGGGGTGTGTATAAGACAAGCTAAAGTTAAATGACGGTAGAACATCGGAAGCAAATGAGAGAAAGTAGCAGAGATGACTATTCTTTTATATACAAGTGACCCATCTATTCCTATAGAGTTTGTGTGGTAACCATGGACACTACTATACATTGTGGTGGAGGCAGCAATCAACAGAGTCATGTGATATTGGAAAATTGTAAAAATAGAAGAGGGGCACTCTACCTCCAGGAAGCCGAGCATTGCTATCTGGGTATGGTGTAGCACTGTTATTCAACACTGTGGGGCTCATTTACTAAGGCTCCTGGCCACACTTCATCGGTTGCCGATTTACCGTTTTGCCGGACGGATTCCCGCCGGGATTCACACCCTTAGTGAATCGCCGGAAGACCCCGAATCTTGTCGCGAGACATTGCCCGCTGATCGGGACTGGACCGGTATAATGTAAATGTGCCCCTGTATGTGTACTATTAACAGTGGTTGAATGTCTAGATCCCGGTAGTTCTGTTATATGCAGATTGCGGTATTTATTACGTGTGGACACTATATGCTGATTTTATTGTAATTTTATGTGCGATAGTAAATTCCAGATGACTTTAATCATGTGAATGTAGGCCGTTTGCGGGTATTACTATGTGGAGACTATGTGGTGTATTCGTATTGCTCTGTTATACTGATATTGCAGTAGTATATACACTCACCGGCCACTTTATTAGGTCCACCATGCTAGTAACGTGCTCGTTGTGGACCCTCCCTTTTGCTCTTTCAAACTGCCCTCATCGTTTCTTCGTGGCATAGATACAACAAGGTGTCTGGTACACTCCTCAGAGATTTTGCTCCATAGTGACATGATTGGCACACAACGCATTTGCCGCAGATTTGGGTCGGCTGCACATCCTACATGATGCGAATCTCTCCGTTTCCACCACATCCCAAAGATGCTCTATTGGATTGAATCTGGTGACTGTGGAGGCCATTTGTGGCCAGTGACCTCATTGTCATGTTCAAGAAACCCGTCTGAGATGCTCCAGCTTTTAATGACATGCCTCATTATTCCGGTCTGAAAGTAGCCATCAGATGTCTACAGGGTACATTGTGCTCATAAAGGGATGGACAGTGTCAGCAACAATACTCAGGTAGCGGTGCCGTTGTACCAAGGGGCCCAGGAAAATATTACCCACCCATACATACCACCACCACCCAGCCTGACCCGCTGATACAGGCAGGATGGATTCCATGACACCACCACCCACCAGCGCCTGACCCTGCTGATGCAAAGGCAGGATGGATCCATGACCCACCACACCTCACCACCTAGGAGCCGCTATACAAAGGCAGGGATGGTCCATGGACAACCACCACCACCAGCCTTATCCTCTGGATCAAGGCAGGATGGATCCCATGACACCCACCCACCACCGAGCCTGACCCGCTGATACAATGCAGGATGGATCCATGCTTTCATGTTGTTGATATGCCAAAATTCTGACCACATCATCGAATGTCGCAGCAGACAATCGAGACTCATCAGACCAGGGCAACTGTTTTTCCAATCTTCTACTGTCCAAATTTCGATGAGCTTGTGCAAATTGTAGCCTCAGTTTCCTGTTCTTAGCTGAAAGGAGTGGCACCCGGTGTGGTCTTCTGCTGCTGTCAAGCCCATCTGCTCAAGTTCGATGTTATCCTGTGTCGTCAGAGATGCTCTTCTGCCTACCTTTTCTTTTGTAACGGGTGGCGATGGAGTCACTCTTGCTCTTTCTATCAGCTCGAACCTGTCCTGCCGCCAGTTCTCCTCTGCCTTCTGGGGCATTAACAAGAAGGCTTTCCGCCCACAGACTACTGCCGCTCACCTGGATGTTTTTTTTCTTTTTCGGACCATTTCTGTAACCCTAGAGATGGTTGTGCGTGAAAATCCCAGTAGATCAGCAGTTTCTGAAATACTCAGACACCAGCCCTTCGGGCACAACACCATGCCCACTGTTCAAAGGCCTCCAAATCACCTTTCTTCCCAAAAAACATACTGATGGTCTGTTTGAACTGCAGGAGATTGTCTTGACATGTCTACATGCCTAATGCACTTAGTTGCCGCCATTGATTGGCGTGATTGAGAAATAAAGTGTTAACGAGCAGTTTGGACAGGTGTACCTAATAAAGTGGCCGGTGAGTGTATAGATTGTATATGGCGGTATTATTACTGCACTGTAGATAGAGCATTGTGGTATTACTTTGTGTAGACTATGTGGTGTATTCGTATTGCTCTGTTATACTGATATTGCAGTAGTTTATATGGATTGTATATGGCGGTATTATTACTGCAATTGTAGAATAGATTTGCTTTAGTGGCCATCGTGGGACGCTGTGTTGGTTTTATAGCTGGTATGTTTTTTCCTATTTTCCTTTTAATGTTGTTTTGTGCCCCAGTTATGTGCCGCTGAACCTCCTATTGTAGCCACCCCGGAGTAGCCCTCATATTCATCATCCATTAGACCGAGATGTTTGGATCTGCATCATGTGTCATGAGCAACTGATAGGTTTCTATTCTCTTCCGCTGAGGCCGCTGCCATTAACAAGGTTTCCTCCTGGGTACTAATAAAGTCGTGCGCCTGAGGTGTTCTCATTGTTACATTTCTTGTAGATCAGAATAAGGCAGTACCAGGCTAGGCTTCCAAATTCTAATAGATGTGTGAACATTTTGGACATGTAAATATGCAAATATTTGATATCGGAAGGTGTTCTTTACCTGCAAGTCTGTGCCCTGAAACCCACACATAATGAAGTATCCTAATCCTACGCATAATAATGTATGCCGATGAAGAAGGATGTATTAGTGGTTACCTGAAAGCCCACGTGCCTCAGAGCAAATCGTGTAAACAGGAAGAAATTGGGTTTTTTTTGTAAAGGTTGAGTATGGAGCAACATTCACCTGTCCATAGTCAAAATTAATTTTGTACATATATCTAAATGATGATGTACAAGGAACTAACTACTTAATACTCCTGCCTCTCCCTCTTTACCGGTACTAATACCTCTATAATACTGCCAGGCCCCTTATGTCATAGTACATATAATCTACGATAATAAACTCCGTGCTCACTACCCCCTATGTACAAGAATATAACTAATCTATAACATCCTACCAAACCCCCGCTTGTACAAGAAATCTAAACTGACTATAATACTGCTGCGCCTATTGTAAGATATAACTTACTAATAATCACTGCCTCTCTATGTACAAAATAGAACTACCTATATACTCCTGCCGCTATGTCACGATATAACTACAGTGATACTGGCCTGCCTATGTACCGAATAGAACTACTATAGATACTGCGCCAGGCCCTATTAACAAGATTGCTAACTACGATAATACTGCCCTTCGCTATGTACAGGGAATATACACTACTTATAATCTGCCTCTATGGATCAAGAATACAACTACTATAATACTTTGCCCCTATGTACAAGAATATAACTACTAATAAATTACTAATACTGCTACCCTAGTACGAGAATAAACCACTATAATACTGCCCCACTATGTACAAGAATAGTATCCTCCTCTTACTGCCCCCTATGTACTATATACCTGCTGCCGTCCTATGTAACAATAATATCACTACTATCTTACTTGTGCCCCCTATGTACACTGGAATATAACTACTATAAATACTGCCCCTATGTACAAGAGAGCCGATAACTACTATCAATACTGCAGCCCTAGATGTACAGTGTGAACTATAACCTACTATACATACTCCCCCTATGTACAAGAATATAACTACTATAAGATACTCCCCCGCCGCTATGGGTATACCAGGAATAATAACTACTATAGACGCCCACCCTACGGTACGGAAAATAACTACTACATAATCGACGCCACCCTATGTACAATAGATAAACTACTATAATACTGCCGACACCTATGACAAGGAATAATAACGACTTATAAATACTGTCCCGTATGTACAATAGTATATCACTACTATAACTACTGCCCCCCTATGTACACCGACTTAACTACTTAATACTGCCGCCACTATGTACAATAAGATAACTACTATAGGATACTGCCAACACCTAGTACAAGACATAAAGTAAACTAAACTAAACTCATAATACTCGCACACACTATTTACAGGATATAATACTGTTAATACTCCCCCTATGTCCAAGAATTAACTCTATAATACTTCCCCCGAATATAATGCAAATCTTGTAAAGAATATAACTACTATATACTGCCCCCTTGTGTACATAATATAATTATCTAATATCTGGCCCCTATGTACTGGATATAACTATATATAGCATGACTGCCCATCCCTGATGGTACAAAATATAACTCTAATCTATAGACAATGCCACCCTATTTACAGGACAGTATAATATCTATAATACTGCCCCCTATGTACGAGTCTACTGATTACGCTATAGTACAAAATAACTATATACATTACTGCACCCTATGTTACCGGAATATAACTACTATAATACTGCCCCTATGCTACAAAGAATATAACTACTATAATACTAGCCGTGCCGCCTCTATATACAGGCATAATTAACTATCGATAATACTGCCGGCCCTATGTTACAGGAATTAACTACTAAATTACTGCCGCCTATGTAAGGAATCATAACGTACTATAATAGCCGCCCTACTTACGGAATATAACTACTTATAATATTGCCCCCCCTATGTCTAGGCAATAATACTACTATAATACTGTCCTCCTATGTCAGAATATAACTACTATCAATCTGACCCGCCCCGTATGTACAGGAATACTCTAATACCCCTATGACAGAAATAATCTGCCTCCCTAGTACAAGAATATAACCTATCTATAAATACTGCCTGCCTGCCCTACGGGCAAATATACCTGACTTGTTAAACTACGCCCTTTATGTACAAAAGAATATAACGACTATCATACTGCCCCGCCTATGTACAAGAATATAACTACTGATACTGCCATTGCAAATCTGCACCTATCACCCTATGTACAGGAATAACAATAATACTCCATACAGAATACTATATAATACTGTGTAGTATAACACCAGGCCCCTTATAATAATATAGAATCCCCTTACTTCTCAGTGAGAGAGTAGTTGGGAAGAATCACCAGCTGTGTATATACAGGTCTAAACTGTTATAGAAACAGCGGGAATGACATGATGACAATGGGCTCCCCCTGTGGCCATATCTAAACCTAGTAGAATTAGTAACCATTAGGTAATTTCGCTGGGAGATCATTTTATCTCTCCTTCCTCTTATCATTTAATCATACTTGGATACATGTTGACAGTTGTGGTGCAGGGGTGGGGTTGCGTTCAGTAGCAGGACACAGCAGTGACATGTGTGTTGTTCAGCAGGTGCGCGGGTTTGTTAAGGTAAGCGGTGTGAGCACCACGAGTAAGGACTCCAGGATCTCTGGTATTTACTGTGCAATCCGAATAAGCTCTTCACAAGCTCAAGGCAGACGCGTCTCTA